>JAQMYM010000012.1:27333463-27340963 GCA_030014255.1 Parauchenoglanis ngamensis
TAGAGATTTCCTGAGAGAGGGACAGAGTGTGTTGGTGTGTGTGTGTGTGTGTATGTGTGTGTGTGTGTGTGTGTGTGTGTGTGTGTGTGTGTGTGTGCATGGGCACGTGTTTATTCCTTATGGAGACTTAAAAAATTAAGAGCCAGAATGTTTCCTTTTAGTTAATGAGGTTAAAGTTCAGGTAAGATGTAAGTGTAGCATAGCGTTAATTGTCTGTGCTAATAATTATAGCAATGTAAGATCCTCATAAAGATAGTAACACAGTGTGTGTGTGCATGAATTCAGTAGGCCAGCATGTGTGAGTAGGAGAACTAGCATTTGTATAAAATGAAATGGTGTTTGTTGAGAGAGAGAGAGAGAGAGAGAGAGAGAGAGAGAGAGAGAGAGAAACAGACAAAGAAATTGAGAAAAAAGTCAAAGATAAGTCTAGTGATGTATGTGTAAAATGCATGCGTGTGTGTGTGTGTGTGTGTGTGTATGCGTGCATGCGTGCGTGTATGCGTGCGTGTGTGTGTGCGTGTGTGTGTGTGTGTGTATGCGTGCGTGTGTGTGTGTGTGTGTGTGTGTGTGTGTATGCGTGCGTGTGCGTGTGTGTGTGTGTGTGTGTGTGTGTCTGAGTGCGTGTGTGTGTGTGTGTGTGTGTGTGTGTGTGTGTGTGTGTGTGTGTGTGTGCGTGTGTGCGTGTGTGTGTGCGCGTGTGTTTGCAAAGCAGAAGGAGTCGATTTCTTAATTACTGAGTGGTTTTAATTAAAGTCCATCTGCCTGAAATAGAGTGTCATAATCCACATGGTGGCCTTGATGGCCACAACCAGGTGTGTGTGTGTGTGTGTGTGTGTATGGAGACTTGGTCCAGCCACTGTCATCACTGGCCAGGTGTGTGTCTGTGTGTGTGTGTGTGTGTGTGTGTGTGTGTGTGTGTGTGTGTATGTTTAGCCCAGTAATCAGTCTAACACACAGATGGCGCGCAGTCGAGTCTCAGTCTGACTGCACTGTTTTTATATCAAACACTAATCCGACATTTCCCTCCGTTAATCCTTAATATTCAAGAATCCTTTTATCTACAGCCGACAAAGTCCAGTTTAATCTGTTGAACAAACCCTCATTACAAACATTACAACTTTACAGCAAAAATACCCTTTAAAACCGCGGCGACGAGCAAGAATAAAAACACCAAAACAAGTTCAGGATTAAAAACAAATAAAATAAAATAAAAACTTGACTGTTGGATTGAATTTCAGATAAATTATCATATTAAGATATTATCAATATAATGTAATTTGCATTACTAATCTATACTGTAACACTGTTAAACAAAGAAATTGCCAAGTTTATGGTGCAGAAATGAATTACTAAAAGCAAAGTAAATTCTAGGTCTAAATAAAATTAGGGCACATAAAAATGACTAAAATTCATCTCAATAAGCAGAACTCTACCGGTGTGAACATTCAGACAAGAATTTTGTGTGCTAATACTATTCTAGAGTAAACAATTCTACAGTGCTAGATGTTTAGTGAACACAGATATTTACGAGAATCTGACTGATAATGAGCGATAATTCTACACCAAAATGCAAAAGGCAAAGGAAGTTAAACATCCGGTAAACAACGATGATTTTAGAATTTTGCTAGGATCATGACTACTTTGGCCAATGATGACAATTCTAAGGTTTTGACGCACAACGATAATTATACAGTTCTGACACAAAGACGATTATAAATTTCTAAAAAAAACAAATGCTGAAATGCTAAAAATGAGTACTAGATAAACATTGTCCTGAACATGATCTGTAGAACTGTAGTGTAGAATATCAGATTTTTCTAGAAAGCGAATTCAAACCATTGTTGAACAAAGAGAATTCTAGAATTCCAGGAAAAAAAAAAAACGAAAAAAAAAACAGTCCTACCGTTTTTGGACGAAAGTCCGAGAACTATGATTCTACAATTCATTTTAAAATGCTAGACTAATACGTGCTTAAAACCGATTTTTGATCATGATCGTTCTAGAATTTCAGCTTACTCGGTTTTCTATCATTCTGATGGACAGAGAAGTGTAGAAGTCTTCTGCAGTCTTAAGGCTAACGTCTCAGTTCTGTAATTACTGACTATTCGTGTAAGCTGAAGCGTCTGCATCATACACACCCGTCTGGTGACGATGGGGTCGACTTCTCGGGGGTCATTCAGGGCCAGGGTCATGAGGTCAGCGTTAAGAGTCCGTATCCGTAGAAACCGGAAGCGGATGTAGCGAGCGGTGGTGAAGTTGAGCAGCGTCGGTGACGGGTCTTCGGCACTCGGACGCCCGTTTATCAGAGACGTGTGGATCTGAAAGGAAGAGGAGAAGAGAAGGATAACGGGAGGAAGGGATGGAAAACCGATGCCTGAGTGATTGACAGATAGATGGACGGGTGTTGATAGCGGAACGCACTTACAGCTTTACTTCTGACTGTTACTAAGCACTGACACTGGAGACTCCTTCCACATGTTACACAATTGTCTCCTTAAATTAAGAAAACCTCTCCATGTCAACAATTTTAAAATGTGGAGCAACAACCATGGACATCCCTATGAATGAGCTGTTACTATGGAAACCATAACGTATCATAACGAGTGCATTAATATAAACCTGCACTATTGTCAGGGCTGCTGTTATAGAAAACTAATCAACACCTTCTGACCAATGTGAATCCAAAATTTAGCAGCACTATGAGACAATATGTATTTGAACCGGCCGTGTGTGTGTGTGTGTGTGTTTAATTTTTTCTTTCATTTTGTCACTTCTGTTATCCTTTCTTTATACCATAGTTAATTTCACCCAGTTTGAATAATAATAATAACACTAATGTAGTATTGCCTTTTACTCAAGGCCTGACTCATACACACACACACACACACACACACACATACACACACACACACACACTCATTCTGCCCATTTCACTCCTTCTCTGTTGTTGTCCCCCTCCTTTTTTCCCCTCTTTCATTTCCCTGTCCTTGCATTCCCCACGTCTTTCTCATCAAAAAGCTGTTTTCCCACAAAGCACCGTTCGCTCCGTTCTCCGACAGAAATGAAGAAAGAAGAAAAAAGCCCAACATTGCATGTGTTCTTCTTCTTCTATTCCTTGACGTTTGTGTCGGCAAGATTTCACTTTGTCTGCAATTCGAGCAGCCCATTTCAGTTCCAGCAATTTCAGTGCCATGAAAGAAAATGCGTCACAAAGTCAAAGAGAAACCTGAACCTTCAGCAACAGAAGCAGGACAAAATGAGACGTCGCCCTTCCTCAAACAAGACCTCGTTTTTATTTCGTCCTTCTGATGAATATCACGGAAATCTTGAGCCCAAGTTAAAACATGCGCTTTGACAAATCGCTACGTTTTTCAGTCTTACAGGAAAAACGTTCCTGTTTATTCGTGTACTGTTACAGTCCGAGTTGATTTTTTTTTTTCCAAAGGAGCAAACGTTCCATTTAGAATGTCATTTTTATCCTGTTATAGCTACATTTGATGTAAAGCCCATTGCTGTCTGAATAATGAAAAGTAAATGTTGATATTATTATTTTCAGTCGTAACATTTTTTTGATCGAATACGACTTCATGTTTTTGGTGCTTGTACTTTCCAGTAACGATACTGACTTGGCGGTAAAGAAATCACGGACATGGCTGAACATTTCGTTTAGCTGTGATCAGTGGCCATGAGAAATGTATACAGCCGTGGCCAAAGGTTTCTGAGAATGAAACAAGTATTGGTTCTCACAAAGTTTGCTGCTTCAGTGTTTTTAGATCTTTTTGTCAGATGTTTCTCCGGTGTACTGAAGTATAATTACAAGCATTTCGCTTATTGACAATTACATTAAGTTTATGCAAAGAGTCAATATTTGCAGTGTTGGTCCTTCTTTTTCAAGACCTCTGCAATTCGCACTGACATTATGGGCCAAATCCTGACTGATGGCAGCCCATTCTTGTATAATCAATGCTTGGAGTTTGTCAGAATTTGTGGGGTTTCTGTTTGTCCACCCGCAGCCTGAGGATTGAGCAGAAGTTTTCAATAGGATTAAGGTCTGCGGAGTTTCCTGGCCATGGACCCAAAATTTCGATGTTTTGTTCCCCGAGCCACTTAGTTATCACTTTTACCTTCTGGCACGGTGCTCCATCATGCTGGAAAAGGCAGTGTTCATCACCAAACTGTACTTGGATGGTTGGGAAAAGTAGCTCTCGGAGGATGTTTTGGTACCATTCTTTATTCATGTCTGCTATCTTAGGCAAAATTGTGAGACTCCCTTGGCTGAGAAGCAACCGCACACATGAATGGTCTCAGGATGCTTTACTGTTGCATGACACAGCACTGATGGTAGCGCTCATCTTTTCTTATCCGGACAATCTTTTTTCCGGATGCCCCAAACAATCGGAAAGGAGATTCATCAGAGAGAATAACTTTAGCCCGGTACTCAGCAGTCCAATCCCTGAACCTTTTGCAGAATATCAGTCTGTCCCTGATGTTTGTCTTGGAGAGAAGTGGCTTCTTGCTGCCCTTCTTGACACCAGGCCATCCTCCAAAATTCTTCACTTCACTGTGTGTGCAGATGCTCTCACACCTGCCTGCTGCCGTTCCTGAGCGAGCTCTGCACTGGTGGTGCCCTGATCCCGCAGCTGTATCCACTTTAGGAGACGGTCCTGGTGCTTGCTGGACTTTCTTGTGCGCCCTGAAGCCTCTTCACAACAATTGAACCTCTGTTGAATTCAACCTTGATGGTGAATGTTGGTGTTTGATGATGAATGTTGGTGTTTGTGAATGTCGGTGTTTCTGAATGTTGGTATTTGATGATGAATGTTGGTGTTTATGAATGTTGGTGTTTGTGAAAGTTGGTGTTTGATGATGAATGTTGGTGTTTATGAATGTTGGTGTTTGCTGATGAATGTTGGTGTTTGATGATGACTGTTGGTGTTTGATGATGAATGTTGGTGTTTGTGAATGTTGCTTGATTGAGATTTTTGAAGGTTGATGAAAGTTGGTGTTGGTGGAAAATGTTGGTGTGTAGAAAGAATTAATGTGTCTCTTGAAGAATGTGTTTGTTTGTCTTTTTGAATTATGTCACATAGTATCACCTGGTATGGAACATTTGTTATAAGTGTGAGTGGATGAGGGATATATATGCCTTATATATTGAAGGTAGAGTCCAGAAGGTTGTGAGAACTAACAAAAGGCCCCTTGATCAATTTCCCTAACCCTCAGCACATCTCTGCTTGGCCTGGATTTGTTGACCAGATGAACACTCATAAAGTGATGTGATAAATCCATCTCCTGTCTCCTCACCTCTCCGTTCTCCAGTGGGTGGATTTTGGAATAAAATGATGTACAGATGATGTCATCATCATTTTTGTATGCTGGTGGTCCAGTTCTTGGGATGATGTTGAACCGTGTGATGCATTCTGTATCTGTGATGGCATAATACTGCCACGGCATGAAGGTTTCTCCATCTAGAGACCGTTCCAGGATCCAGTTTCCGGGCCGTGGAGAGTTTGCAGCCTTCAGGATGACGTATGCTATCTGGAACACCTGGAGAACAGACAAATACCTTGTTAAAACACCTCCACATATAATTTATCTGACTAAAGTGACATCACATTGACATTCAAACATATTTACCCAACCAAAAACTTTTTGTTTTTTACCATTTTCTATTTACCAAACACCAAAAAGCCAAGATGTGTAAAGTACTTTAAGAGTGTTGGGGAGTTTCTTTGCTTTTCTGTTGAGGGATGGAGAACATTGTCACTTGCTGGAAATTGCCACGCTTTTGGAAAACACTTTCATTCATTAAGGAATGTTCACATAATGTTGGTATTTGATGAAAGCAAGGCTTGTGTTTGTTGTTGTTGTATAAAGTTAGATTAATAGATAAGACTGATTTTTTATGATAAATGTTGGTGTTTGGTGAGGAGTGCTCACCAAATGGGGAATGGTGGTGTTTGATGGGGAATGGTGGTGTTTGATGGAGAATGGTGCTGTTTGATGGGGAATGGTGGTGTTTGATGGAGGATGTTGGTGTTTGATGGGGAATGCTGGTGTTTGATGGAGGATGTTGGTGTTTGATGGAGGATGTTGGTGTTTGATGGAGAATGGTAGTGTTTGATGGAGGATGTTAGTGTTTGATGGAGGATGCTGGTGTTTGATGGGGAATGGTAGTGTTTGATGGAGGATGTTGGTGTTTGATGGAGGATGTTGGTGTTTGATGGAGAATGTTGGTGTTTGATGGAGGATGGTGGTGTTTGATGGAGGATGCTGGTGTTTGATGGAGGATGCTGGTGTTTGGTGGGGAATGCTGGTGTTTGGTGGGGAATGCTGGTGTTTGATGGAGGATGTTGGTGTTTGATGGAGGATGCTGGTGTTTGATGGAGGATGCTGGTGTTTGATGGAGGATGGTGGTGTTTGATGGAGGATGCTGGTGTTTGATGGAGGATGCTGGTGTTTGATGGAGGATGCTGGTGTTTGGTGGGGAATGCTGGTGTTTGGTGGAGGATGTTGGTGTTTGATTAAGGATGCTGGTGTTTGATGGAGGATGCTGGTGTTTGATGGAGGATGCTGGTATTTGATGGAGAATGCTGGTGTTTGATGGGGAATGGTGGTGTTTGATGGAGGATGCTGGTGTTTGATGGGGAATGCTGGTGTTTGATGGGGAATGCTGGTGTTTGATGGGGAATGCTGGTGTTTGATGGACGATGTTGGAGTAGTGAAAAGTGCTGCTGTGTGTTGGTGTTTGATGGAGGATTTGTTTTAGGTGTTTCATGCTGTTTATTGATGTTTTATGAAAGGCATTATGTTTTGTCTTGGGGTTTTTTGACACACTGGATCAGAGTGCTCTGAGCTTCATGAGGTTCAGGAGAAACAGTGTGCGTGCACACACACACACACACACACACACACACACACACACACACACACACACTAACTTTTTCACATATGTCATTCTGATGGGCTAAAATGAAGGGCATTTTGAAAAGCTGTCAGTGGAGCTTCGTCAGTTGAACAGGACGTTTCCTGTGACATTTCCCTAATAGTGGAAAAAAGATTTCCATCTCACTGATAATAAAGATGAGAAAAAATGTCTCCTGCTGCAGGCTTCAGATATCTAACTAGCTTTATATTTTATTTTTCACTAACTAGCTACGGCTGTTTAATTTGACTTTACTAATTTAACCTGCACAATATTTATCATTAAATAGGTCAGCTAATTTAATAAGCAACATATTTCCTCTTTCTTCCTTAAGTGCTAGTTTAGTGCTGTTGCTTGCAGAGGTAAAAATCAATTATTTTCTTTAAAAAAGGTGCTTTATAAAGTCTAATTATGTATTTTAAACCAGTATTTTATTTTAGATTTAATCAATATAATGAAATTGTTCAGTGCATTTTTTAACAATTGGACCTGATTTTTGTTTTTACCTCTAATTTAAAAAATAAATTTAATTTAATTATTTTCTTTAAAAAAAACAGTCTTTATAACTCTATCCT
>JAQMYM010000012.1:27489093-27499140 GCA_030014255.1 Parauchenoglanis ngamensis
GCGACCTGCCCAGGGTGTACCCCGCCTCTCGCCCCAAGATGCTGGGATTGGCTCCAGCTTCCCCGCGACCCAGATGGTGTAGATAATGGATGGATGGATGGAAGTTATCTGGATCTGTTTATTTCAGGATTTAGTTTACCGATCTAAAATAGTTCACACTCTTAAATGTGAGCTGAAGTTATCCAGCTCGAAATCAGTCTGTATTCAGTCTTGACATTGGGCTCAAGTTAAAAAAAAAAAAATGTTCTAGCTGCAGATTTCCTGTCTGAGACGGACGTTAACGTTAAAACGAACGAATCCCGCTAACTGAGAGATGCCCCCTGAAGTAGATAGTGGGTTAGATAATCCCGCTTTCTTCCTCAGACAGACGAAAGGGTTCGGGGCTGGCGGCGGAGTGAGCGTGCAGGATCACAGTGTTGCGGGGACGCTCGGCCCCCGAGCCGCACCTGACAGATTGAATACGAAAGCGTTTGTTGTTATAGATTTGCTGTTGTCATTAATTATTCTCCATCTCTGCCTTTCTTGCGGGAGATAACATAATAAAAGCGGCGAGCTGGAAGCTCGCGGCACTCGCGCACGGAATTTGATGCGCTCCGTGTCATGTACCGTTAGCGGGAGGGGGAAATAGATTTTCATTTTAGGCGAGCAGTTTTATCTCTGAAATGGATGTAATCCAATTTCATTTGAATTTCTTCCAGTATTTTTTTTCCCCCTCTTCACGGCGGCCGTGTTTATGAGAGTTGACGCCGGTGTAAGTGTTTTGGCAGGAGAGCGAGGGATTCATGTCTGTACCAATACTCCACAGCATCAAATCTTACACTCACACACACACACACACACACACGCACACACACTCACACTCACCGAGTCACCTTTTAACCTCAGTGTCACAATCCATCCAGAGCTGCTCTTTAAAACATGGCGTGCTCGCACTTCAAAAACTGGGCGGCGCTTCTCAGGGTGTGTGTGTGTGTGTGTGTACAATAATGCATCTATTGCGCATGCT
Source organism: Parauchenoglanis ngamensis (assembly GCA_030014255.1). Taxonomy (NCBI): domain Eukaryota; kingdom Metazoa; phylum Chordata; class Actinopteri; order Siluriformes; family Auchenoglanididae; genus Parauchenoglanis; species Parauchenoglanis ngamensis. The sequence continues at coordinate 27,490,100 of JAQMYM010000012.1, forward strand.
AGGCTACAGAGTTCGCCAATACCAGCTAGGACAGGTCAGAGCGTTGTCATGGTTACCTAATATGTACCCGTGTAGCGAAAATGATCAATGGAACATTGCTTACAGAATCCAGATCGCAAAAATGTACTAGCTCAAAACAATTGAAAATAAACTACAGACTGTACATAGCGCAGAAGTTTCCTCTAAATAAACGTATGATGGTAACGTGATGCGCAGAACGTTATTCACAGAACATATACAGCTAGGCGTTATCTGTGGGATAATCTGCGCGTGGAATGTGAAATTGCGTCCGATACCGGACGAGGAGCCTGAATAATAAGCTCATTAATATGCAAATATATGCCCGTGCAAATCTGCATATACAAACAAGTGCAGTGGCTTCGATGTCCTGCATCCTAAAACACCATGCTAATGCTAAAACCAAACAAACACAGAGGAAGATGATGAAGACGACCCCGGTGTGCGAGGAGGAAGTGGAGCGAAAGTAGGCCGGTGTTGTTTAAAAGCGTGCGTGCAGACTCGCTCCGGGCCGCGGCGTCGCTCGTAAAAGCCGTGGCTGTTTCACGCTAGCACAGGGAGCGCGTGTGTGAGCAGAGCACAATAAACGTCCGGGTCGATGCTCACTGACACTGCCGTAATGGCTTCATTGTTAGCTTGTAAAACACATTAGTGCGTATTTATGGGGTTCTACGCGCACACACACTCGCGCACGCAGCCATGCTGCATTAAAACTGTGTGTTACAGCTCAGTTATTCAGTGTGTCCTTTTATAAGTGTGGCGTCCAGGAGAAGTGCACTTCCTAATGGATTTGTGTGTTTATGTTTGTTAAGTCCAGATTCTAGCGCTAATGCTAACATGGCTTTTAGCACTTCACTGACTCATCAAAACTTACCCACATACAGCGGAAGGCCATATATTTTTTTAGCTAGCAATCATAATTCTAGGCGTCATGGATAATATTTTAAAAATCATTTGCCATTTTATTGAATACGCTCTTTTAGAAAATGGTTGTAGCTAGCATACTGTTCTAATCCCAGCTAGCTCCGTTTCATCTTTAAAGTCACGGCGGCATTAGCCGGTCAGCAATTTTTTTTTTTGTTTTTTTTCTCTCTCGCACACTGTAATTTCAGGCCTTCTTCATAACGCTAGTTTATTTGCTCGCAAATGAAGCCAGCAAGCACGGTGCGGCTGCATGTGGCTTTCCAGCGCTAGCTAGCTTGTTATTTAATTAGTTACTTAGTCCTCAGATGTGAGGATTTCATTGTTGGAAATAAAAATCAATTCTATAGAACTAGATTAGATAAGTGGTTAGTGGTTGCCATTGGAATACATTAGCCGAACATTACATGACTAGCACAAATTGTTAGCTAGCTAGCGATGTAGTATGTTCACCTTCTAGATCAGTTGTATCACAAAATATCGGATCTCGTCGCAATCTTCGAACAAAAAATAAAATAAATACATTAATAAATAATAATAATAATATTGTCGTTATTGTTCAGTCACTTCAGCTGGCATAATTAACTAGCTAGCTAACGTGGCTAACAGCGACTGAGTAGATTAGCATTGTTAGACGTATTCTGAATCACCACAACATTTTAACAGTAAATTAAAGACTTGATTTTGTCCTCCTGTTCAGGCGCTACAGAGGAACCGGAAGTGATTCCTGATCCGGCGAAACAGACGGACCGTGTGGTGAAAATCGCCGGGATTAGCGCCGGCGTGCTGGTGTTCATCCTGCTGCTGCTTGTGGCCCTTTTACTGGTGAAGAAAAGGTGAAAACATTTGATGAATTTTTCTGTATGAACACATCATTCCCATGTTCATCACACGCACATCCGTACAGCCGCCATGCCACACGCTAACCACTGAGAGGCAGCGCTCAGCTGAGGTTGGGAAGTGTGTGTGTGCGTGCGCGTGTGTGTTTTTGGTTGGTTTAATGCTAACTCTTTAATAAAAGCTGACGCAGCGGTGCGATGAAGCCGAGGCGGCGTTCCCACGCTGGCGCTGTGTATTTCCCTGTGACAGCACGCCAATACCCAAGCGTTTTATTCCTCTTACACCGCAGCTGTACGCCGATTATCTTCTCTTATTCATTGAAAATGACGTCGTAGTTGTTTATCCGTTTATAGTTGGATTTAATGTTGTGAACCCAGTTCTCCCTGACGTTATAGCAGCTGTAAACAGTCGTCCCCTCAGCAGCCTGTCTTTCTCCTCTTCCCGTTTAAAAGTCGTTTTAAAAAACCCGCTCATGTTAACCATGACGCTAAACTGTTCACTCCAAATCTGTGCACACAGAGAGAGAGAGAGAGAGAGAGAGAGAGAGAGAGAGGCGTTATAATTACTGTAAATATGGATAGAGGAAAATAGAGAGAGGGAATATATGTGGAAGGAGTGTAAGAAAGGGATATATAAAATAGGGAAAGTGTGTGTGTGTGTAGTTCAGTGGTGTGCTCCACACACACACACACACACACACACAACTATAAGCTCAGGCACTTTCGTCTTAATGTTGTTTAATATCGCCATCGTGTGGCTGTGCGTCTAACTGCGTCTAACCTCTCACCTTTTTCTTTTTCTTCTCTCTGTCCCTCTCTCTTATTCTCATTGTTTCATTCTTTCTGCACAACCTCTCTCTCTCCCTCACCCTATTTCTCACTCTCTTTCTTCCTCTGTCTCTCACTTTCTCTGGCTTTCTCTCTCACTCTTTCTCTCTCTCTCTCTCTCTTTCTGTCTGTCTCTGTCTCTCTCTCTCTATTTCTCACTCTCTTTCTTTCTCTCTCTCTCTCTCTCTTTCTGTCTCTCTCTCTCTGTCTTTCTGTCTCTCTCTCTGTCTCTCTCTCTTCTTTATTTCATCTGTCAGTCTGTCTCTCTGTTTGTCTTTTTTATCTCTCTACTGCTTTCTCGCTGCTGTCTTTTTCTGTACCCCCCCCGTGTATAGCACACATCCACACGTACACAAACGTTTCCTGACACTGTTGACTCTCTCACTGCGCTGTAGTCGAATGTCTCTCGCCCAATTCTCTGTAAAAGACAGTTTCTGGCGTGAAATAAATGAGAATTTATGACATTATCATTTCTGCGTGTGCGCGTGTGTGTGCGCGCGTGCTGGCGCGCCGCTGACGTGTGTTTCTTGGCTTGGTGGTGTGGACGGGCTCGGCTCGGTGTGCTTAAGCGCTAGCGTTGGCGTGAAGCCCGTGGACGGTTGGCTGCAGCGAGGCTGGCTCCGATCCAGAGTTACTGCTCGCTTAGTGAATTTTCACACAGTGCGACCTTTCATAAAAACAACTACGACTAAAATCAATAGAAATGAACTTCAAACAAACCAATGATCAGTTCTGCGCCGCGCTGCTCATCAGTAACGAGCGAGCGCTGATATTAAAATACCAAATAACTGATCCGGGATCAGCCTGGCTGCCGTTCAGAGCGCAGCGTTGCAGCTCCGTCACCCAAACGTGCAACACGTTCCCATTTATTCCCAAAGAAGCCTGTTCCAAAATGGCTCTTTCAGCCTGGGATAATGGCCTGCGATATGAAAACACGCCTGTCCTGTTACGCTTGTAACCTGACTAGCATAGCTGCGTCATCACCCAAACTAATCACGGATCCTTGAGCTCATTGCCAAAATTCCCGAAATTAAAGAGCCGGTGGATAAATCTTATAGTTATGTACAGCATCAGAGGGTTTCTTTGTTATATCACTTTATTATTTACAGAAAACTATAATAACCAGACGCGAATATTCAGCTGTTCCGTTTTTGTACGGGACAATCCGTAACGATACATCACGGGTGACGCGCATCGCAGCAACAACTTCAACAGCATTCTCCAGAGTTTCTCCAGAGCTGCAGATCTGAACGCAGAACGGAACTGTGAGCACTTCTCAATCCGAGCGAGCGAAAATATCCGTTTTTACGCATTGGGAATTGCGCCTGCGGTGTTCCTTTTCCAAACAAGGTAACACGCATGTCCTCTTACATCAGCTCTTACTCTGGGGAACGTTTTTCGCTCGGAGAGCTCTCCTTTCTGGAAATGTCGGTTTTCGGCTCGTGTAACGACACCGCCCCCTGCTGTTCACACAGGTATACACAGCGACGGTGACTTGGGCGTGGAAGCTTTTAAAATACTGCAACCAGACCTTGTTTTTTTCCTCTACATTTTCCAGTCATGAGCCAGGGCTAGTGTCGTCTCCCTCTCTTCGGTACGAGTTTGCGAGCGTCCGTGTCCTTTGAGAGATACTGCATCTTTAAAATGGTGGTCACGGTGATGAGTGTTCTGATTTTGGGGTTTTTTTTCAGGATGTCTGCTGCTCACTTGTTTGATTTGCAGTTTATCTTCAGGATATATATATATATATATATACACACATATGTAGGGTTTTTTTTTTTTCCTTTTTAAGCAAATTGGCACATGTCTCCCGAATTAATCCAGCCAGCCTTGCATGCTATGATGGGTTTTTTTTTTTCTTTATTGCTATTTTTTTCAGGTTGCATGCATGCGTTGCTTAAATAAGAACACAACCATGAAGAAGAAACTAAACTCAAGCACAGTTTTGCTGCTTCTGTTGGAAAGAGTGTTTGCATTGACCCCTATTTTCTATTTTCTTCATTCTGTTTGTGCTGTTTGCTGTTTTTTCTCATTCGCTCGCCAGGAGGACCTACTATTCTTACTCATATTACCTGTAAGTAAAAAAAACCCAAACAAACAAAACAACCCAAAAAGGGGGCCGGTTAAAGCCGAGTCGAGGGCTTGTTGGTCTTTGTCTCTCGGTTAGTTCTGTTAGTGTTTTAAAGATGCAGTATCCTTTTTTCAAGTGACCTCGCTTTTAAACCAACCAACCAACCAACCAACCAATCACAACCATGCTGCCATGTCTCCCAGCTCCAACATGCTCCGTGCTCTCCATGCCCTGAGCGCTGTGTTAGTTGAAAAAAGAATGCTGCATTTGTGTCTGTGTTTCATTTTCTTTTTGTTTTTGATTCGTCCATTCCTTATTCCTTTGGTTGGTGTTGCGTGTGCATGTGTGTGCATGTGTGTCGGGTTATCACCCCCGCCATTCATCTCTTAATACCTTCACACACACACACACACACGCGCTGGGTGCAATGTTCGTTTTGGGGTTTCCGGTTTGAGTTTCAATCCTGGTGGCCACCGAGTGTGTTATTAGCGGCGGAGCCGCGCGTCGCTGGAGGAAACGATATCGTAGCACTAAAGTGCTACAGAGCCTCGCGAATGTAAAAAAAAAGAAATCCACCGCACATTCCCCATTTGTTCGTATTGCACTAGAAAAAGAGATCGCAAAAGAGATCTGAAATCCACTGACAGGAGGACGGCAAAGTCACAGGGCAACTACGGTAGCGGCGAAGACGATACGTGTAAAACGGACAAAAAAACGGTTCCGGATCACACCGATTGGTGACGCACGCAGAGCGCGGTTATTTAACTTCAATCGCAGATCTGTCGTTAGAAGATCTGCATCGTATGAACTGACATGGATGACGCGTCATCGTGTATCAACGTGTGACGAAGGGCTCTCTGAAATCGCATAATCTGAAACTGGCATAACGTCGCGAACAGGCATGGAACGATTCCCCCGATTCACGATTTGTTTTTCAGTGATACTTTGGAGGGGGAAAACAAAAAAGATGATTAGGAAATGCACCTTTTATTTTCCTATTCTTTATCAAACTTATTTGTTTTGTTCGAACAAAAAAGAAATGCGTTTAATTTCGTAAACTTGTAAAGGTTGGAGTAAAATATTCCAGCCTAGTAACGAAAATATTACTTTCATTAAAAGTTAATAAACATTTTCTCGAGAATCCAACACGCTTCCACGAACAGCTCCGTCCAGTCTGTACGCACCTCGCTCGGATTTCCGTCGACTCTGTTTGGAAATGAGCACAAAAGCTCTTTCCCACTGTAGACCGGTTTGTGCGCGTTCTGTACAGCGACGTCGCGGGTATTCCCGCTATTGGACCTTTTCGCGCCCTCTGCTGTCCTAACTACGCAGTCACAGCTGGGAAAAACAGTTCATTTTTATTTTCATCGATTCGAATCAATCTGTTTCGTGATCTATCGACGCACGGTATCGTTACATGCCTCACAGCTGACTTAAAGTTTTTCCTCAAACCCTTTCAGTGACTTGCTGTCATCTATAAACATGAACTAAGCCTTAACGTATCCAAACATTATGCATTTTTAGTAACATTTTGCCCCGCCCCTGACCCCGCCTCCCAAAAGTAGCTGGAAGAAGATGAATTCGCTCCCAGTTTTGAAACCAGAACTCTTACAAAGCGTGAATATTCGGTCAAACGCCTGATGTGTACGATTCATTTTATTCATCAAACTATTTCTCTGACTGTTTAATTCAGAAAAGAGATCTTATCCAAAGTTGATCACAACATAAATAACATAATGTTAATGTTATGGACGTAAAGCTTCTCTCCCCTGCTTGTTGCTCATACGGCGTTTTTCCACGGTGGGTTTTCTCCTTAACTTTTCCTTCTCCTTCTGTTCATTCTTCTCTCTCCTGTGTCGTGCTGTTTTTTGGGGTCAGGGTGGCTGCTGTTTTGAAAGATGCTAATAAATTAATGAAATGACCGGGGTCACTTTGTCAGGAAACTGGCTAAGAAGCGCAAGGACGCGGTGGGAAACGCGAGGCAGGAGATGACGCACATGGTGAACGCCATGGACCGGAGTTACGGCGAGCAGAACACGCTCCACACCGAGGAACCCGTGACCGTCACCTTCATGGACTCGCACAGCTTCAACAACCGATGTAAGTGCAGATATGAATCTCTTCAAGCTAGCGCTGTTTTCCAATTCCAACTTTTTTTTTTACTATTAATGTATAACATGGTGTTTTTATTGCAAAATAAAGGCTCAGGATGTTGTTTATGCGTACTCGCCCTTATCCAGCAACAACTTTCACTTTACACATTTCTTTATTAAATATCGTAATGCGCAGCTAAAGCCAAGATTTCCGCTGATCTTCAACTGGTTCATTCCACAGTGAACACAATCAGCTGCTTAGCTTCATTCAGGGTCGATAAACCGAGACTGTGGAACTAAAACACCATCCGAAGTTTACAATTTTAAGACACTGAGCTGCGAAGTTTTGACCCGCAGAAACGTTAAATCAAGCCAGTTTGAACTTTTTCACTTTATATTTTTTAATACGACTTATAAAAAAAGATGAGAATAGTGCAATAAAGGTCTAAAAATAAATACAGTATAAATATAAAAAAAAAAAAGGATAAATTCGTGGAAAAATTGCGACCGTATCGGGGAAATGTTTTTTTTTTTACGTTTTGTTTTTCAGTTGTTTGAAGTCGGCGTTTCATTATTTTTAAAATTATGAAAAGGTTTTTCTCAGTAATAAACTGATTTCTCATCAACTGATTCAGAACCTGAACACCCAACCGTAGCGGGAAATGCACGTAGGTGTGAAAGCGTTTCATTTTCTACAGTACTGGTTTCTTTTTTTTTTTCGTTCTCTCTCTGCTGTGGTTTGTCTTGGCTTTGTTGTTCCGTGATTCTTAAAGGGAAAAACGGCGCACTAAAGTAGCCTCACGCCGATGAAACCGACGGGGCGGGGCTCAACGGCAGAAACCGTCGGCGCGTTTCGAACGGGGCGCTCGGCAGGAGTCGTAGGTTTGCGTGCGGCTGCGGCGTTTCTCGTCAGGGATCCCGCGGCCGGATCAGGATAGGCGTCATTTCAAAAGCAGACGAGGAGTTTGCAAGCGTCCGTAGGCTGCAATCTTTAGGCGTGCAAAGAATGTAAAAACCCTGATGAAGAGATTTAGTCGGAGCTTTTAAGCGTAAGAATGGAAACCCTTTGCTAGTCATTAAGCCATTTATTTACAAATCCATCTTTTACATTTGCAGCATGTCTATGTTCTTGGCTAACGGTGACACGGAACAGTTCTGAGTGTTATTCGTCGTTTTTATACTTTTTACTAAATAAAACAGTTGATGAATTTCAGACGTGGAAACATACGATAGTGATCAGATTTTTATGGAATTGTTTTCTAATCCTGTACTGTGTTTTCTTCGTTAAACTAAAGCATAACATAGCCTCAATATACGTATTATTATTATTGTTATTATTATTATTATTGCAGTGCCCAACGATCCGCTTGTGCCCACAGCCGTGCTCGGTGAGGCTTTATTAAGTTCATCATTATTATTTTGTGTCTCCTCATGTGTCAGAGGTGTTCAACTAAAGCTCCTCACTCCCAGTTCATTCATTTATTTATAAATTAGCCATCATTTCTAGCTTAGTTCGACACCAGCAAGGTGAAACATCGCAGATTAGAGGAGTTGGACACCCCTGATACACTCCCTGGACTACATTTCCCATCATGCCTTGGTGTTTTGCTCATGGCTCGTAACCACTGTGTCCACAGAGAGTCTCATGGCCTGACCCGAACAAAATACTCACGTAAACGTCTACGGGTCGACTTTACATCCAGTAAACGCGACTAGAAACATTTCTGTTTCCGTTTTCGGATAATGATTCGGTCATTGAAGGTACAACGTTAGTGTCGCTTCTCATGTGTGATCATTCATTTTTAGCCACAGAATAATTTTGGGCTTAACGCCATTCGACTTTGATTGTTTTACTGATCGTTTTTGCGATCTAGAAATAGATATGTAAAATAATGCTAAGGACGTCACCAGTGCAGTGATATCGAGCTTTTTCGGTATCGGACCATTTTTGAAACCAGCAAAAAAGTGTAACGATATGGAAGAAGAAGAAAAAAAAGCATAATTGAATAGGACATTTTCTGTGGACATGTGGTCATTGGTGTGGGTCCTCATTACGCAATATGCACACACATACTCACACACACACACACACACACGCCTGATGTCATGGTGGCGTGTTTCTCCTCTGAGACACCCTGCACTTTAACATAACAAAACAAAAGTAACAGTTAGCAAGTCCACACAGTTCCACACCACTCGCCATGACAGGACACACACACACACACACACACACACACACACACACACACACACACACCCACACACACAGAC
>JAQMYM010000012.1:27499150-27510797 GCA_030014255.1 Parauchenoglanis ngamensis
TGAGCTGTGTGTGTGTGTGTGTGTGTGTGTGTGTGTGTGTGTGTGTGTGTGTGTGTGTGTTTACTGCGCTCCATGATCATCTCTTCCTTATCTCACCCCTGTGTTGTGTAATTGGTCCCTTTTTTGTGTTTGTCAATGAAAAGTGGAGGGTTTTATAAAGAGCTACTCTAAATTTACTTTTTCTTTCGCATGCTGACTGGATAGTTCCTATTACTGGTGAGTACACACACACACACACACACACACACACACACACACACACAGCCTTTTGTACTGCATGTGTGTGTGTTTCTGGATTTATTGTTTGATTGTTCACAGTTCCGCTGCAAAGGCAGAAGGTTAATTTTTGAATAAAAATCCCACTAAATGATTAAAGAGGAACCGCGGATCTCGCTCGCCCTCGTTAGTCTAATATACACTTCAAAACTAACTAAAAGCAACACTACAGAACGAAGAATAAACAAAAACAATGTAAAGAATATCAAAAGTTGCCAAAAGTAAATACATAAAACAACCTAAATGGTATGTGTGTGTGTGTGTGTGTGTGTGTCATCTTTTATCCTACAGTTGTGTAATTTCCCCAATTTCTTTATTTTAATTAGTTTAAAGCTTGAGTGTTATTTTTGTTGCTCTTCTTTTCACACAGCTGCTTTATCTGATGCTGAACATTAACATTTAATGATTTAGTGTTTTTTTTTTTTTTTATTGCTTCTGGGACAAATCTGAAGTTTTGTAGGCTGTAATGAATGATGTTTCCACATTGTGTGTGTGTGTGTGTAGATGAGAACCATGCAGCAGCAGAGAACAGCAGGTTGTTGGATGTTCCTCGATTCCACTGTGAAGGAACCGAATCTCCGTACCAGACAGGACAACTTCACCCGGCGATCCGAGTGGCAGATTTACTGCAGCACATAAACCTGATGAAGACGTCCGACAGTTACGGCTTTAAAGAGGAGTACGAGGTGAGGTCACACACACACACACACACACACACACAATACATCACAGTGCAGTTCTGTAGTGGGGACTGGAATTTATGGGGACCAATTCACGAATGCTGTATGTATAAATTAATGAATGCAAAAAAAAAAGGCAATAAAAAAAATCTCACTCTCGTATGGTATTTTTTTTTTTTTTACCTAAAAAAAGTTATAGTAAGGAATGAATACACACATTCACACTCCAGGCATATAACAAACCTCAAAGATATTTACATAATTAATGACAGATAATTACATATTTACACAAACATCTATTTCGAAGTCTGTCTTATGAGAACATAAAGCTATTGAGTGACTTCCTGTTAATAGTGTTATTAATGTGGGCAACCTGGCAACCACAGCAAGCATTTCCTGTTACTTACTGACATGACTGATGGAAAGAAAGAAAGAAAAAAGAAGTCTGTCTGTCTATCTGTCTGTCTGTCTGCCTTTCTGTATATCTGTCTGTTTATCTATATATCTGTCTGTCTGTCTGCCTTTCTGTATATCTGTCTGTTTATCTATCTATCTGTCTGTCTGTCTGCCTTTCTGTATATCTCTGTTTATCTATCTATCTGTCTGTCTGTCTGCCTTTCTGTATATCTGTCTGTTTATCTATCTATCTGTCTGTTTGTCTGCCTTTCTGTATATCTGTCTGTTTATCTATCTATCTATCTGTCTGTCTGTCTGTCTGTATATCTGTCTGTTTATCTATCTATCTATCTGTCTGTCTGTCTGTCTGTCTCTCTATATTTTCATCAGAAATATATTCAAATAGTGACCTCATCCACAGATGTGTAGGTTTACGCCATTTTAATAATAATTTCATTTGAATAATAATAATTGTTGATATGAATTATAGACCTGGTTTCAGTTTTGTTATTAGCAATATGATGATGCATTTCAGGACTTTTTGAGGTCTTCCCCCTCCCCCTCCCCCTCCTCTCATAAAACCACACACAAATCACAAGTCAACAGCACGCACGCACGCACGCCCGCACACACACACACACACACACACACACACACACACACACACACACACACACACACACACCACCTGCTGCTCTACAACTCACTGTTTATGCATCTGTTCAATTTTACAGAATTAAAATCTTAAACTTGTAAATTTGTTGCGCAACATTGTTGTCTCATCACTTTTACACCTTTTTTTCTGGATTGAAACGAACACAGTCTGGCGGTTTGGCAGAAGAAATATGTAACGCGAGATGGTTAACGTGTGAGATAGCGGTCTCGTGTTTGATGCTGTAGAATTCTGGGTAACTGTAGTAATGGCTGCTAACATTAAAGAACTGTCAGTGATATTAATCTCCACTCCTCACCAGCCGGCTCGTTCACTTGCAATGTACTGCTGTTAATCTAGAGAGCCTGATGAAGACAGAACATTTCATTAGCAAACAAAGTAAACTCGGCTGGACACTTTTAAAGATATTGATATTAAAACACCGGCATCTTCAAGAAATTCTAAAATTAGAACTTTGAGTGAGTAGAAATTTACGTCTACAGCTGGATGTACAAATATCCCTTCGACCCTCGGAAATCCCTTAGAAGCTCGGAATTACATCACGGCATCAAACTTTCATCCAAAGCGTGGACACCAGGAAAGCTGGTCCTAGCCGAAAGCCAGCTAGCAAGAAGCTAGCATGCTAACTTAGCCCGCTAAGTGTTTACTATAGTAACGTCATTTAGAAATATTCATTTTATGGATTGGTTTTTATTTATTTTTCACTGTTTACTGCGTGACCTGCCGTGCTGTTACTTCCAAGCTTTAGTCAGACACAACAACAAAAAGATCCAATGAGTTTTTTGGGTTTTTAAAAAAAAATAATTTTAACCTAAATATCATGCTAAATCACATCTGGTTTTTTTTCCCCCTCGGCAGAGTTTCTTTGAGGGTCAGTCGGCTTCGTGGGACGTGGCCAAGAAAGAGCACAACCGAACCAAAAATCGCTATGGCAACATCATCGCATGTGAGTTACACGGTCAGAAACCGTGACCTTTTAACTGCCGATGAGTTCAGGAGCTTTTAATTTATTCCGTCGCGTGAATGATGGCGTAAGGAACAAAGAAAGAAAGAAAGAAATCTATATATAGTTTTTCTTTCTTAAGAGGCCTTCATATGGCGGGTGTTTATCGATTTGTTTGTAAATCCATCCACCGAGTCATTTTTTTAAAATGATTTTGTTCTTAAAAATCTAAGAGTTGAGGTTTTCTTACGATAGCAATATTTCCTTTGATTAATTTGCCTTTGTTTATTTGATTAATCCTGAAGCAATCAGGTTTAAAAATAAGTTATGGGAAATCAAAAAGTGCGAGGTGGAAGCATTTGGCATGTGATGGCAATATTTATTTACTTACTTAATTAATTAATTTATTTATTTATTCATTCATTCATCCAGTAACAAATTACAATTGATGATGAGAGGTTTTCCTCTTTCCTCCTCAGTTCTAGAGCAAAAAAAATACAGCAACAATTTTTTAATGATGGCTTTATTTTCTTTGTATCTTTCAACAAACAAACAGTCCAGGTTCTTCTATTTTCATCTCTCTCTCTCTCTCGCTCTCTCTGTCGTAACGCGTGTCTTTGCATGCCGCCGTTTCCAGACGATCATTCTCGAGTGATCCTGCAGCCGGTGGAAGACGACCCCTCGTCCGACTACATCAACGCCAACTACATAGACGTAAGTGGCGCTGTGTGTCCCTCCTCCTCCTCTTCCTCCTCCTCCCTTGGCGAAGGTGTGAGAAACAGCTCTCCCTCTCTCGTATGTCAGCATGCGTTCCTTCTCCAGATTTATACACTATTCTTACCGTTTTCTTTCTCTTGCCTTCGGTGGAGGTGCTGCTAGAGACTCACTGACTCATCTGTTGTGCTCTCTCTCACTCTTACGCTCTTGATTTTGGGCCCTAGATTTGGCTGTACAGGGATGTAAGTAATTTTTCATTTCCTGTAGGACGTGCACACATGTACACACACACACACACGCACACACACACACACAAATACAGCCGCGACCCCCTTTAACGCTTCTAAATCATCTGCATGGTGACTGCATGGCGTTTGTCCTCTCTACAGCACACACTGATTTCTCTCTCTCTCTCTCTCTCTCCCTCATCATGCCTTTGTGTTCCACCGTTTTCTCCATAACATCATCACACACTCATACACCATGGTTTATTTTGTTGCCGTTCCTGTTTCGCCGTTGATTCGGAGCGGTACGAGTCGATTATGAAGTCGCCATGACGACAAACGTTCTTCCTCGCTAAGCTAGTCTGAGCTAATGTTAATGCTGTGGACAAGAGTACAAGATGATGATCTTGATATTAAAATGTTGTATCTAGTTCGCTAAATAAGCAGAGCGCTGAGACGGCAAGCGAAGTATTTTTAAAGATATTAAACGGAAAGATGCTAACGAAGGAAATTTAGCTCCATTTAAAGAAACTGATGCTGGTTTCTTAGCAAATATGAAGCTAAAGATAGCTAACTATTTGAGACATTAAACAGTGTATAGCTAGACGAACAAATATTAATGCTGAAACTTCGCTAGCTAGATAAAAAAAAACCCCTTTAACTAGATAGTAACTCTAAGGCTAATATTTGCTATTTGCTAATGATAATAATAAAACTGGACTAGCTGTAGCTCATATTAGCTGGGTGTACTCTAACCTCTTAAACTAACCCCGCCTCCCCTGTGTTTTGATTGGTCGCCTCTCGGAACCAATCAGGAGCAGAGAAAGTGTTACAACTTATTAAAATGGAAATGATCGATTCTTAGCGTTTTTTTTTTACATTTTGAGAGATTTTGAAAAAATCTTAACGTATAAACTATAACTCCTAGCTAGCTATCACGTTAGCCTTGCTAACAACGCGTTAGCATGGCTACAAGCTGTGCCACTATGCAACTAGCAAATCCTAGCGCATGTAATTGTTCCACTGTACATTAAGTTACAGAATGACATTAAAGGTCTATTAGGTTTCACATTTGAAAGTTTTTACTGACGAGACCGCAATGCTGCTGGTCTGCTAGCATTCATTGTTTAGCGCTAATGTATGAAAATCACCGTAAATAAAGCAGCTGATTCACTGTAAGCCATCGGAGTATCAGCTAAAGCTGGAGGATTTACAGCGCTGTAATAATGAAATGATCGAACAGCGAGTTGTCGTCTTCGCTTTATTTTTTGATGAATGTGCAGCAATAACGCTTCGCTGCTCCGATCTGGACTGCAGGAACCACTTAGTGTTTCCGAATAATTTAATTCCTATTAAACGACGGTAAAATGCCGACTAATCGCTGCAGAGTGCCGCTGATGTGCTGACTGTGCTGCTTTTGTGGACGGCTGAGGTTTGAAAAGCGTTTTCTCAATCTCCTGTTGTGTGTGTTTTTGTTTCAGGGCTACCAGCGTCCGAGTCACTACATCGCCACTCAAGGTGCGTACGGTGTGGGAGAGTCTTACGATTACTGCACTCATCTGCTTCCTTCTACTCCTGTTCTTACACCGGGAATTATTTTGTTTCACAAAAGATCCAATCTGTTTTAAAGGAGTCGTTCAGCTGAACGAATCCGTATCGGTTCCTGTTCCGTTCGACCCCAAATTCACCGCCTCTAGCATCAGCAAATCAGGAATTAGTCTTGATACAAGATTAATAAATGAAAATGTTTTTACGCTTTTTTTTAAAAAAAAACATCCGTAAATTGCGCAAGTTATATCTGCGGTTGCGACTTTCTTTCGAGCCAGATTCAGCATGTCGGCATTTGAATCCTCATGTCTTTCAGTTGGTCCTGATCTAACCAAGTGAAATTTACTCCTCATGTGTTGGAATCAGTGAATCATTGACTCAGATTCACTTAGTGTTTGAATCACTGATTCGTTTCTTCAGGATGGAAATTCTGTGGAAAAACCCGACTTTTTTTTTTTTAATCGTTTTTTTAATTGACGTTTTCTCCAGGTCCTGTCCACGAGACGGTGTACGATTTCTGGAGGATGATCTGGCAGGAGCAGTCGGCGTGTATCGTCATGGTAACCAACCTGGTGGAGGTGGGACGGGTATGTTGTTCTATTGCCTGCTGCGGAATGACGGAGGCCATGTTGTTGTTGTTTTTATTTTATTTTTTTGTGTTTTTGTACTCGGTGCGTTGTGTATGCGTGACGTGACGTGACGTGACGGCCTCCAATCCGCTGTGACCCTTTGAAGAGGAAACGAACGGCCCAGAATTCCCTAGAACACTTTGATCTTATGGGCTACAAATCCAGTATTTCGAAATGGCACCCAATTCCCTAGTTAGGAAGCCTACACAGGCCACTACTATAGGAATCCATTGTGTTGCGAACATCCTACGCCACAGTGCATTATGGGTATTCTGTATATATAATTTGGGCGGTGATCTCTAACAGCCCTGGTCATTTTATTTCAAATTTATAATCCAGCAGTAAGGGATAATCACCAATCTGGCAACTATTCTAAAATAGCTGGGAAACCATTTACGGGAAATTAACTAGCGCTGAAATTCATAATCTTCTAGAAACTTCTCAAAGGGTTAACGCGTGCCTGCGACTGCATGATTACGCTCAGGGCGTGTGGTGACCGTGGTATTGTTGGTTACATAATGGTCATGTAATAGCGAGAAACCAAAATGCAGATGTTACAATATAACGTAAATCATTACAGCTGGTGAAAAACCGATACCGCCAAACATCGATCCTGCTTAGCAACCACCACGGTCTACATACGTGCGTTTACTGTTGCACGCTAGAGAATTAGCATGTGAATGCTAACGTGTGTTGTGACCTAAACGTTGTGTTTGTGTTTCATGTGACTACAGAATGGCGGTTTGTATCAGCGCATCGTAGTCACGCGTTACGCTGTGGTTCTGTTCCAGTAAAATACTGAGAGCTGAAGCAGAGTCAATCTAACCAACCTGGAGCTGATTATTTCCCTCTAACAGCACATCCCTGACCGCTTTATTCCTCTCGCACCACAGCTCTTCACCAATGATTACATTTTAATCTACTAAACAGCCTGTTTTATGCAAATGCTATGCAAATTTCCCACTTGTGGGACTGATAAAGGTTTATCTGATCTTCTCATATCTTTTACTCTTTATCCATTTATAGTTACGTTTATTTTGTAAGGGAAACGTGTTCGACTTGCCTCTCTTTCACATGAACTCGTCTGTCCTTAACGTTACAGCTTTACCTCTGACACTGGAGACTCCTTCCTTACATGTTACATCTCCTTAAAGATCTCCTAAAAGTTACTATAGAAACCATAAAGTATCAGAGCAAACGCATTACTATAAACCTGCGCTGCTGTCAGAGAATTAATCAGCATCTTCTGACCAATCAGGGTGCTGACGTGCGTCGCGTACAGACTCTGCAACAGCGTGATCATGCGCAAAAGTGACCGTTGTGAATGTAGTTTTATCGTGTGTGTGTGTTTGGGTGTAAATATTTGCGGTATCGGCTTTGACCCGTGCGTTTCCCTTCAGGTGAAGTGTTATAAGTACTGGCCGGACGACGCGGAAGTGTACGGAGACTTTAAGGTGACGTTTGTGGAGGTGGAGCCGCTGGCGGAGTACGTAGTGCGCACGTTCACTCTGGAAAGGGTGAGTGAGCCCCGGGAACACGCCGCGTACCTCCTGGATTACAGCCGCTTCATTTATGCCATTTATTCTTTTAAATAAATGAATTGTATGTAATGCAACAATGGTGTAGTTTGATATGAATTATTTATATTCTTAAATAATGAACGCGTATTATTAAATTCACATTTGATTTATTTAAAAAAAAAAATTAATTTACACATCCTTCTCCAATACCTTGTTTGCTCGTCTTTTAACTGAATAAGTTTCTTTGCATTTATTTATTTATTTGACTATTTTTTATTAAGACTTTATTTTTTTTTTAATCATGATGTAAAGGAGGTTAAACATGACTTGTATAGAAGCGTCCCCTGGCTCATTGTGTGCGTGCGTGTGTGTGTGTGTGTGTGTTACTAACCCCCTACAGAGGGGTTTTAATGAAGTGCGCGAGGTGAAGCAGTTCCACTTCACCGGCTGGCCAGATCACGGAGTTCCGTATCACGCTACAGGACTGCTGTCCTTCATCCGCCGTGTCAAAATGTCCAACCCTCCAACTGCAGGACCAATAGTGGTGCACTGCAGGTACACACACACACACACACACACACACACACACACAGCAATGTGGGAAATGTGCACCCACTGGGGGATCTTCATTTCCTGTTGCAGTGCATTGTGTGCTGGAGAGATATTCTCTAAAACTGTGTGTGTGTGCGCGCACTCCTGCAGCAGAACAGCGATGCATATAAACCCACATCCTGTGCCTGACACACACACACACACTGCCAGGATAAAGTAGTGTGGTGTTCTTTCACACATTGTCATTTGGGTTTTTGTGTGCTATTTAAGCATGTTCATTTTAAATGAATTACAAAATGATCAGGATCAAATATTTCAATTTGTTTACCAAAATGAATTTTGAATTTGTATGAACTTGAATGAATTTTTTCAGGGAAAAAAAATGTACATGACAACACTGGTTTCCAGGTTAAAAAACTTTATAACACGTAACTTTAGGTAAACAAATGACATCACATTTCACAACAAAGTAAAACAAGTTCAAGCTTATTTGTTGAAATGCATGTTCATTTTTTTACAGCTTAAATGTGTGTGCAAATTTAAATTAGATCATTACGACTCTTTACACTTGGAAATATGAAATTTTATCTTTTTTAAATGTCATTTTATTATTTCCTTAAAAAAAAAGACATTAAAAGGCCTAACGGTGCCGTCGCTTTAAACAATTCAGTCAGCTTCAGTAATCGTTGTGGTGATCTCGGTACTGCTGTGCTGATGATGTCGTCACTTCCTGTTTGTCAGCGCGGGGGCGGGCCGTACAGGATGTTACATTGTGATTGACATCATGTTGGACATGGCGGAGCGCGAGGGCGTGGTGGACATCTACAACTGTGTTAAAGCGCTCCGCTCACGACGCATCAACATGGTGCAAACCGAGGTGTGTATGTGCGCACACACACACGGTACTGTGACGCTAAACTCCAATTCATAGATCTGTCTGACGTGTGTGGGTGTCGTACTCAGGAGCAGTACATCTTCATCCATGACGCCATCTTGGAGGCGTGTCTGTGTGGCGACACCGCAATCCCGGTGTGCGAGTTTAAAGCTGCGTATTACGACATGATCCGCATCGACTCGCAGAGTAACTCCTCCCACCTCAAAGACGAGTTCCAGGTAACGCGGGCACACACACACACCTTACTGTATTGAAAACGTCGCTCTGTGTGTATTGGAGTAAAATAACCTAAATGAATTTACGTGTGTGCGCGCGTGTGATCAGACGCTGAACTCGGTGACCCCCCAGCCCCAGCCTGAGGACTGCAGCATCGCTCTCCTGCCCCGGAACCACGAGAAGAACCGCTTCATGTCCAACCTGCCGCCTGACCGCTGCCTGCCCTTCCTCATCACCATCGACGGAGAGAGCAGCAACTACATCAACGCTGCACTCATGGACGTAAGCAAAACCCCCCTCTCTCACTCCATCCATCTCTCTACAACTACATCAAGAACTCCATCTCTACCTCTCCATCAGTCTCTCAGTGTCTCCAGCTACACTAACCCTGCATTCACGGACGTTAGCTCCATCTCCTGATCTCTCCACACCATTGCTGTGCTGATGAACTCTATCCATCTCACTATCCCTACATATCATAAGCACCTTCATCTGTCTCCATCCATCACCCCCTCCTGCTCTCACTACACCTCCATGAACAGCTTACTCTTTCCATCTCCTCTTCATATGTCCCTCTATCCCTCGTTTTTTTTCTCACAGTAAACCTCAACAGCTCCTCGCGAAGTGTTTATTTCCGGTCTTCCTATTTAAAAAAAAATCAATACTTATTTGCTTCCCTGATCTACCTGTTCAGTCATTTCTCCTTTCTCTCTCCACCTCTATCCCTCGCTCTGTCCTTAGCCCCTCCCCCATTACGCTCGAAAGGCTCGAGACAAATCCAGCTCGTTTTTGTCTTGTTCTGCTGAATGTAACGAACGTTTTTGACGCGATCAGACTCGGTGTAGAATAAGCAAGAGAAAATCCAGTCGACTAAACTGTCGAATCGCTTCCCTGTAACGCTGACGCAGACGTCAGGAGTGTACCAGGTAACGTCCCGTCTTTATCTCTAACTGCCTCTCAGACTGGATTTGTTTCATGGCCGCTTTCCGTCGGCATGCGCGCGCACACTCACTTGTGCACGTGTGTGTTTTGGTCCTGTGTGACTGTTCATCGTTGTTGCATGCTCGTGCACATTCGCATTTGTATTTATGTGGGAAAAGTCCTTCCTTGTGTTGAGTGTGTTGTGTTTTTGCTAAGTCACCGTGTGTATGTGTGTGTGTGTGTGTTACGCAGAGCTACAGGCAGCCGGCGGCGTTCATAGTCACTCAGCACCCTCTGCCGAACACGGTAAAGGATTTCTGGAGGTTGGTGTATGATTACGGCTGCACCTCCATAGTCATGCTGAACGAGATCGACCTCGCTCAGGTAAGGGCCTCGTCACACACACTTTCTCTCCCTCACACACACACACACACCGCTCCCTCTAGCCCTTTTTACACAGCGATCCCGCAACATTGCCATAAAGAAAACCCCTTGATATGCCATTTTGGGTTGTTTACACTGAACCAAAGAAAGCTGGCATCAAGCAGAAACAGAGGCGTGACGTGCAACACATGTACAGGGTACATATAATGTACTACATGTCAGAAATTCAGATATAGCATAACAGCAGGTGAACGGAGTGTTGAGGTTCTGTCGGTAGCCGTGCACATTTACACCGATCTTCAAACGCAAGCAGAGTCATGGTGTTTGTGCGATCAGAAATATGTTGGAGGAGAAACTGAAGAGAAGTGGGAAGCGAGTCGAGGCAGAAAGGCGCACGGACCTTAGACACCACGTGCACGTCCACAAAGGAGTAGAACAGGCTGTAGACGGTAGGGCGATATATCAGTAAGTTATCATTACTGTGATGTGAATGGTTATATCATCTGCCAACTGAATATCATGAGTTTTGTGATTTACCAAAAATATCAAGATTTCTCCAGAATTGAAAAGGTAGCTGCAGTGTTTTTACCCCCCATCAGTGAAGAGTCTGGGTAATGTAGCGTGATATTAAGCTAATTATGCTTAAATACTAGGCCTGTTATACTACAATTTTACAGTGCGCAAAAGAGCTCGTGGGCGCCCCCTGGCTCCATAGCATTTATTATTTTCTCACACACACACATAAAAACACCAAATAATTTTTAGGTAATGTTGCCCAGCCTTAGTAGACAGAGATGTTTGAATTCACGGGAGTCTCAAAGAAGAATGTCGGTATCAAGCCGCCATATCCCTGTACTGCCACGCCAGCATGACCCTTTTTCAGCCAATCGTTCTAGCTCAGGGGCGAAACGAAATGACTCGCTGTTCTGGATTTGGACCAGAAGAGCGAGGTGGAAAAAAAGGCGCAAAATTCCCTCCTTGAGCAGGCTGTGTAAAATAGGCTTCTCTCTCTCACACACACACACACACACACACACACACACACACACACACACCTCAGTGTTCCAGTCTTG
>JAQMYM010000012.1:27512198-27527086 GCA_030014255.1 Parauchenoglanis ngamensis
CTGGTGGTGTGTGTGGAGGGAGAGGGGCGCACAGTCTGTCACTGAGTGTGTGTACACACACACACACACACACACACACACACACACACACACACACACACACACACACACGGATGTAGAGTTTACACAGAATGCACCACACTGTGTATGAAATTCCCAGAAGATTAGCAGTTTCTGAAATCCTCAAACTAGCCCATCTGGCACCAACGACCACACCATGGTTAAAGTCTCAGAGCTCACGAACATCTCCAAAACACTGATTCTGTCTGTCTGTCTGTCTCTCGCTGTCTGTGCAGGAATGGCGGCGGGCGCAGCGGTGTTTTCTCGGCCATCACCATCGTGTGTGAGATGATCAAGCGGCAGAACGTCGTGGACGTCTTTCACGCCGTGAAGAGTCTGAGGAACAGCAAACCCAACATGGTGGACACACCGGTAAGAGCGAGGCGGACAGACCTCCAGAGTGTCCCGATTTAGCTGTGTGGCAGGGGGCGGAGCTTAAAGCCGCAAGCTTGATCACATGACATTGCCACAATACTTTACCCAGCCTCCTAGTGCCATTGCATAAACATATCCAAGTTTATGGAACGCAGACGTGGTTAACGACCTGAGATTAGCCAGGTGAACACGTGCTGGTGTGATGACGCAGTCGCACTGCTGCCACCCTAAAGCGATTATTCTCCTAGAACACGTCCTGAAAACGTTTTATTCCTCTTGTACCACAGCCATTCAATAAAAAGCCTTTATTTACTAAAGACAGACAATTCATCCGTTTCTAGTCACATTTGATGTCAGCAAAAGTTAGTTCCTGTTGCCACTTCCGTTATCGCAGTCGTTCCCTCACCAGCCCCTCTCGATTTCTTTCTTGACGTTAATAAGAAAAAACATGTCATGTTAGAGAAATGTACCATGTTGGTAAACTTAGTTACAGCTTCACCTCTGACCGTTACAAAGCTGCATATCGACGATAACGTATTAAAATGAGCACGTTAGTGTAAAGCTGTATTACTGTCAGAGCTGCTGTAAACGAACACCTGCTGACCAATCAGGATGCAGAACTCAGAGCTGGGGTGTAATCGTGACTTAAAAAGGAGGCGGGGCTAGAAAACATGACTTAGAACCCAGAAGCTAAGCTCTGACCAGCGGTATTTTATTACGTGTAGAATATCGTGCACATACATTAATATTAATTTTGCAAGTTATATTTTCTTGTCTATTATATTTCCTTAGCCGAGTGTAAAGTGCGACTCTGCTATAGTGTCATCTTGAACTTTTAATTACTAGTACTATTAATTAATATTAATAACTAGTAGTATTATATAACAATTTTAACTAAAATTTAAAAAGTGTGTAGTTTATTAATGTGTTGTGTGTGTGTGTGTGTGTGTAGGAGCAGTACCGATTCTGTTACGACGTCGCACTGGAGTACATTGAAAACTCATAATGGAGACATGAAGGAGGAGCCATCTGTCCGTCCATCCAGAACATTTTCTCGCCCACTCGTCTTTCCCGTCATCATGACGTCGTTCCTGCTCGTCTGACGTGCGGAAGTCGGAAAGTCTGCAGCCGGGAAGGATAAGGACAACCGTGGCACGTGCTGTTTAGCAAACAGTGTTAGCTCGCTTTCGAAAAAGTGTTGGCGGAACCATTCACACATTTACGTTCTTTTTTACACAAATTTTTTTTTTTTTTGTGAACACTGTCCACTCTGTTGCATGCAAAACATTTTTTTGTTTCATTTCTCTCCATTGTCGTCAACGTTACTGTCGATGAACCATGTATATGATTATATCTGATGTATACGTATTGATATCCATCGTCGTGTAAACTGTAAAATCTCAACATGCAGCGTGTGACATTGGCTTTGTATTGTGCACTAATGGCTGGCTTATGGATTATTCTCGTCTTTATTTCTATCGTTTTCAGTTTTTGTAGCAGAATTATAATCGTAAGCCAAAGATGAGTGTAAATATGTCTATAAAGCACATCGTTTGTATTTATTTTCTTCCCCCCGAAGGCTCAGAAACAATCACCGTCATTCCTGCCTGTTTACCTTTTAAACATTTTATTGTGAATTTTATGTTTAATTATTATTTCGGTAGTGGTAAAGAAACCGTAGGCATGTGATGATAAATCGGCCGAGGATTAAATCCATTCATGTACATTTTAAAATGGACATTTCCGCCATTCTTATGCTTTATTCTGAAACTGCACATCTAATTTTGGATTTAATGAATTAATTTTAGAATATTCACATAATTTAAATGTACATTCTGGCAGAACAAAGTTCCTGCTACCGCTGCTTGTCCTAAAATAACAAAAAAAATATATGCGCATGTTTTCTTTTCCAAAGGACTCGGTTGTAATATTGTGGAATTTTTTTTTTTTTTTTAAAGGGATTTAAAATGTCACCATTTTTTGTACAGCTGGTTTAGAATATCAAGTTGGATTTGTTTGAAAAAAAAAATTACATTGAGCATTCAAATCGGATTCCTAGTCCAAAATATTGTAAACAGTTTTAGGAAGCTATGAAATAAGGTGAATTTTAAGAACGACTGGTGAGGAAAAAAAAAAAACCTGTCACTGAATTTGACCATCATTATAATCAGAAAACGTACGTTATCCCATAATTCCTTGTGTTTTAGTCATAATGCAATATATAATTTATCCTCACATGCCTAGTTTGTTAATCTTGTAAAGATTTTTTGTAATGGTTTACTTTTTCACATTTTTACCTGCATTGTTTGTGTGTACATGATTGTGAAGTGTATCTTTTACTGAAGCGATATCGAGGAGAAAAGCTCACGAGGAGGAGAAGAATTTTATTTCACAGACTTTTATGGAGAACTCGAGCGCTAACGTACGAGTGTTTTACGCTAAATATCTACAGTGTTTAACTCCAGTGTGTGTAAAGGAAGGAACCCTCAGCCAGGCGCCGCCATGTTGGACTTTTACACGGAAAAGGAAAAAAAAAACAACACAAAAAACGATCAGTTGCGTCATCTCAGTCACACATCTTTGTTCTGTCTGTAGTTGTTGGCTTAATGGCTGTAATGAAACTAGTGAAAATCCTTTTAATAAAAAGAAAAAACGAGAGAATGTGCAAAGTGTCATTTTTCTTTTTTTGATATCAGTACTGTAACTGTTGACAAGATAATGTGATTAATTTTGTTTCAGCACACATTTGAGATAGCAGGAATATCAGTGATGTATTTACATTACGTTAAGATAAAATCATTACAAACTGATGAATTTATACTTGGTCTTCAAAATTATAAGCTGAGTATAAACAGCTCTGGAAAAAAAAGTATTGAGACCACGTCAAGGTTTCAGGATCTCCGTACGGCAGTCGTTTCATTCCAGCGTCTGTGGTGGAATTAATGAGGTACTGATCACCTGAACCAAATCTTATTTAATGAGGATCAGCAGAAAAACCTCTGCTGTGGTCGTCGCCGTCCTCCTGCAATAGGACCGGCTTGTATGGCGAAAACACTGCTAGTAGTATTTTTAATTTAATTGGAATACAAAACTAGCTGTTCATCATGCCAAAAGGGGTAAAAAGAAAAGCTGAGCGAGTGAGGAAAAGAAGGGTTCAGTTCTGGCTTTACTGGCAGATGGACACAGTGAGCGTCAGGCTGCTTCCGTCCTTAAAATTTCAATAACTGCAGTTCATAAGAACAAAGGTCAAGCAGCAGACAGCAACGTTACAGACTGGTAGAGGGTGAAAGCGACTCTCCACTGACCGGAAGTCCTTCGAATGTCACCCGACCACCATACGGTGACATCAAGCGACCGTCAAAAAGAGTGGCAAATGGCAGCAGGGGTTAAGTGCAGGGCAAGGACGGGTCGAAACGGGCTCCTTCGGGTGGAGATGAAGTCATGCAAAGCTCGAAAAAAGACCTTCATCAATGAGAAGCAAAAGAAGAACCGGCTGAGGTTTGCTAAAAACCATAAGGATTGGAATGTAGAGGACTGGAGTAGGGTCTTTTCTGAGGAGTCCAATTTTCAGCCTTCCCATCACCTGCTCGTCTAATGGTTAGACGGAGACCTGGAGGGGCAACAAGCCACAGCGTCACACCCACTGTGGAGGGAGCTTCAGCAAACCTGGAATGGGGCAGATTTTTGTTTGTGAAGGACACAATAATCAAACCATGTACAAGGTTCTCCTGGAAGCAATCTGGCTTCCTTCTGCTCAGACAATGTTCCCCAACTCGGAGGATTGGGTTTTCCAGCAGGACGATGCTCCATGCCACACAGGCGGGTCAATCAAGGTGTGGATCACAAGATCAAGACCCGGTCATGTTCAGCCCAATCTCCAGACCTGAACCCCACAGTGCTCAAGAGGAAGACGGAGGGTCTCAAGCCATGAAGCGAAGTTGAGCTGATTGAATTTTTGCACCAGGAGCGGAATAAAGTCGCCTAAGAGCGATGATTAAATGTCAGGGTTATTCAGCAAAAATGGATTTCTGAAATCTTCCTGAAGTTCAAACATTGGTGGTGTGTTGAGTAAAATTGAATATGATCTTGATTTCTCTGCATTTGTTGCGGAGAAACAAGTTGACCAGTTGTCATTTTATGCAATTAAATGCTGTAAGTGACCATACTTTTATGTGGAATTTGGAGTAATGTATGGAATAAAACTAAAATGTTCCTCGTAGACATACCTGTAAATCATAAATCCAGAGAAACTGATTTTTGCAGAGGCCTTTTCATTTTTTCCAGAGCTGCTGCCACACCCACACGGTCACCTTCACCGTCCCGAAGCCGGAGAGCCCTTTTAAAGATCGAGCCTCAGGCATAACTTTATTCCACAGCTTGAATTTGCTTTTTTTTTTTTTTTTTTAAATCAATAAATATCCTTAATGAAAAGTTTAAACAGACTTTGAAAATATAATAAATTCTACAATATATACACTATAATAAATACATATTCAGCTTTTTGTTCAATTTACTTCAGTATTTTGTTTGTTCCTGATCATAGTCTAAAGATAAAAATATTTGCTTTATATTTTTGCATATTTATTTTCATGAAGAGCATTAATTTTCACTTTTTATATTTTTAACTCAATGATATTTATAGCAGAGTTCTGTTATATAATGATAAATATTTACTTCCTTTCGGCACAAGAAACGGTAAAAGAAAATGGTGCTTATTATTTTATATTGTGTAAATATGCAATGTAACTTACTGCTGGGACTTTACCCAATGTTTACTTAATTTTATATACAGAGTACTTTTAAAAAATACATTTTAATACATTATACTGAATACCATTTACTTCATCACAATGTTGAGTGCAATCAGCAAAATATCAGTGCGAAAGTTTGCACCCCCCTTTCTGAAGGGTATGTGAATATTCTGTTGTCCAAATGCATTTAAACTGTAACTAACTCCATATTAATAAAAGCAATCAGAACAGGATTCATATTCGCTCCTTATTTGCGTCTTAAACGTTAGTTTTAGTTTTCAAACGCTTCCTGAAAGGAGGTCTTTAACACCCCCAGTGTTGTCGGCCTCTCAGCTTTCCTCCATCAGCACTTTTCCTCTTTCAACAAAAGAGCGAGTGAATAAAGCTCGCGTGTGGTTTCACTGCTGCAGCTCTGCAGAGCGTCGCGTTCCTTTGAGGTCGACATCCTTCACTTCCTGTTCATGTCCTCAGAGAGCAATATTGCGCGCACTATTGTTCTCGCTCGACATCTCGGAGCTCTACATTGGCCAAAAAGGGGTCAAAGGTCACTCCTTCACCATCACTCCGGCCTTTTCGACCCCTGGACATTTTTATTTTTTTTAAATCATAATTAAGGCCTTCAATGGACGGCTTAATGCTATAAAGCTCAGCTTGGAGACAGGCTTTTAAAAGGCGCTGAGGATGGCGAGGACACTAACGGAGTTCACTCGCTCTCTGGACCCTGAAACGCTGCCCAGGATTCTGCAGATTCAGTCTGGGATTTACTTTCAAGGTACAAACAAGCTGATAACCTCACACTCTAAAGGTTTTTGTTGTTTGAATCTTAAATACATGTACTCAAGTGCTTTTAACACACACAATAAAAGGAGACAAATTGCTGTCGATACCGGTTTGTCTCCATTTTATATTTGTGGTCATTTTTCTCTCCAATTCGTATCGGTCTCCGGTATTAAAAATTACGTTTACTATTTAGTAAGATTTATGAATAAAGCACGTGTAAAGCTGACCAAAAATGTTGCACATCAAATAAAATAATGTCATTCGTCTCATTTTATGGTCAACATACATAAACAAACGGAAGATTTCCGTACAGAGAATTCTCTGTGGCTTGTTTTTTTTTTTTTTTTACAAGAAAATGGAAAGAAGCTCGTTATTCTCATAGATGTTCACTTTGTTCTTAATTTCATCTGCGCGGTAACGTGCCATGAACGTCTCGAGCTTTATATTATGCAGAAGTACGTGTAATCTCACTTTCTTTACAATTTATGTACGTTACGAAACATGAAAATAGAAAACTCCACTGTAATATTTAGTGTAAAGACTTTTTGCTAACGCTTTACATTTCCTTTCAGCTAAATTGAACTCAGTAAAAGCTTTTATCTAAACAGTCAATTCCTCCTTTACTAAAAATCAAAATTAAATTAAAGTAGCTTAACATTCATTAGTGTTTGCTTAAAGGCTGAATAAATACAATTTCATTTCTGGCTAAAAATTCATAACCGAAAGTAAAGTTGTAAAGCAGGTTCCTTAAACAGTGTGTGTAAATATTGGCACCCGTTATTCCGATTTAATTATTAATTTTGCCAGTTAACAAAAACTTATTAGTCTAAATCGAGTAGAAGAATTCTCTCCATCTTAGTTAATTGTCAATTAATGTTTAACATGTATAACTTTTATGGTTTCGTAAAGTAAATAATGTTTCCTTCTAAAAGCGACAACGTATCGCTATTATTTAAGCATCTTGTTTGTAAAAAGTTTCATAGGAGACACACTACAGATGTAATGTACTTAAAATAACAATAATTACTGCAGTCGCATCACAATGCGATGGCAAAAGCTTTGTTCAAGAACCTGTTAAACTGAACACTGCTTTTAGAACTCTAACAGAATTGAGAGTTGTCGTGTTGCGGTTTTTGGGTCAGGTTCTGTGTACGAGCTCTTCGGGAGAACATGCTGTCTCTCCACTGGAGATCTGATGAAGATCATCGATCTCACCATCACCAGATTCATCGCAAACACGTCAGACGGGACGGATATCACCCTGCCGTTAGATTATCCAGGTATGCAGAGAGCTGTGTGTGTGTGTGTGTGTGTGTGTGAGAGAAAGAGAAATTGAGCACAAATTTTGTAAACTGTACATTTTGGACAATTACATCATTAATGATGAACTTCATTTCTAGGTGTGATTATATTTGTTTATTTCAAGGGTGCTTTTCTTTAGGTCTCGTTTGCATTTTTCAGAATCTGTCAGCTTTTAATTTTTTTTTTTTATTTTTATTATTATTATTATTATTATACGATATGATTTTTACTGTCAGTACTGGCTCCTCAAACAAATTTGATAGTGTTTACACCTTTCTTTAACCCTACAAATATTATCGGGCAATACTTTCTAGTTTAGGGTGTGAGAAAAGCCATTTCTGAGTATTACATAAATACTCGAGAGCTTGAGCCCGACTAACCTGGACCTGCTGATAATGATGCAAACTTGATTTAAAAACTCAAAACTTAACTGATGACTGAATTTATAGAATTAATCAGGAAAAGTAAATCAATAATATATAAAATACAGACTGATAAAAAAAAGTTTCAATCTGAAACTTATTAATAAACTTAGCTGTATATTAATTCTAGCTTATAGCCAGTTAGCATTAGCTAAACTGAGCAGTGTCACTCTGATATTAGAAAAAAATCATGAGCAAAACAAAATCTACAGCTTAGCCAAAGATTCCAGACTCCAAAATGTAGGTTTTCTTTTTCTTTTTTTTTGTTTTAAAGAAAATAATGATAAATTATGCCATCTTAGAACTAAACTGCAAGTGTAACTGGTAAAAGTCACAAAATATTAGTAAGGCCAGCAGCATCAGTAAATGCAGCTTAGTTGTACAACAGTATTGTACAAATTAACTACAGCTAGCACTAAGCTTTAATTGATCTACCCTGGTGCTTGGACTTGTTCGGTGTTCATGCGAACAACCAGCTCACATTTAGCATTGCTTCCAAACAGGCACATGTACAAGAACGTATTGATTCATGTTATAGGATCAGCCATAACGAACAACAACAGATTAGCCATTTTTCCCCTCGGTGCAATTCGTCAGGTCATGCCTGCCAATGTTTGAAGGTGGAATTGTGCAGGAATTATACGAACAGGAGAGCAGACTACATTTGGGGTGAAGTTGATATCGTATCGTTTGATATTTCATGATTCATTCATGTGAAGAGGACAGGACATAATGACAAGAAATGTGGAAACTAACGCAGTGCCACAGACATGTAATACTTGGGCACTGGAAAGTGAAGTGAAGTCATTATCAATATTATTTATCCAATATATTTTCTGAAACTCCAGGCATTTGTGCTATATGAAATAATTAAAATGTTCCGATTTTGTTGGTTATCCGTCTCAAAATGTTGTATGGTTTGTGTAAAAGGTCTCTTCAGGATTGTAGCGGACACCGAGCCTTATCTGAGCATCCGAGAAATTGTGCACGCGCTGAAGATCGGAGCTCACGTGCTTGGCCAGCCGACGTTCATTTCCTTGGCTAAAATTGCTCTCCCACAAGGCTCGCTGAAGAAGCAAGAGATCTTCCGAATTACCTCCGTCCATCATGACCCAGACGGTGGCGAAGACCACGTTGTATGCGAGGTTCTTCAGCGAGAGCCAAAGTTCGGCTTCACGCTCGGCCTCTCGCAGCAAGGGAATTTCATGGAGTTTGAGGATGATCAGTTTTACACTCTCCAAGAGCTCGCCAAGTGGAAAATCCCTAATGGAAGGAAGAGAATCGTGACTGTAGTAAAAGACCTGGCCGTGAAAGATTTGCTGTTTTCCAATTTGTTGGAAAATGTGTGTGGAGAGTTGAAGTTAACTCCTGTGTACGAGTTGCAAGCCGTTATGTCAGGTAAGTAACAAGCTTCTTAAGCTACTACACAGCATCCATATATCAAGAGCTTGGAACCTCTGATGTCTAAGGGAAACTATTTGGTACATTTTTTTATTTGTACAGCACTTTTAATAACTGTTTTAGGGCACAGGTTCTCAACACTGGTCCTGGAGTAGCTGTCCGTTTTCCCAGCTTTAACACTCCCACTTCATCTCAGGAAGGAACGTTATTAGCTGGTGAGCTGAATCAGGTGTACTGGGAGCACTAA
This sequence comes from Parauchenoglanis ngamensis, assembly GCA_030014255.1. Taxonomy (NCBI): domain Eukaryota; kingdom Metazoa; phylum Chordata; class Actinopteri; order Siluriformes; family Auchenoglanididae; genus Parauchenoglanis; species Parauchenoglanis ngamensis. The sequence goes on from JAQMYM010000012.1 coordinate 27,521,537, forward strand.
AACATGCAGGACAGGGGGTACTCCAGGCCCATAGATGGGAACCTGTAGCCTAGGGGTTCGGCACAGACCCCTAATGAGCAAGTCAGGGATAATGGATTCAAGGACCTCCAACCTCTTGAGGTTTTCTGGATGGACAGCTGTGCTGAAAGTATACCAAGCGTAGCATAAGACAGGTTCATTATTACAGTAGTTTTTTTAAGTCCCCGTTTCTTGGAGGAGCAACCAGGTAGGATTATTGAAATAGAAATGGCTCAAACATGAGCAGGGCATCAAGATAAATAACCTCCAGGATTACGTCCAAGAGCAGGACTTCAAGATAAATTATTTATAATTATAAATATCCACAGGCAAGTTCAGGAGGATGATAGGAAGCGTCGACCTCACTTCAGGCAGGAGGATGGAGGTAAACTGGAAAATCTAGCAACTAAAATGTTACTGGGAGAAGGTAGCGTAGGCTACCCTGCCACGTGGCATAGCTGACATCATACCAGTTTACCATAACTCACTATATCCATGCACTCTTAGATCTGCACCTGTATCTAGCAAAATGCTTGGTTACTCTTCTAATGGTTGAACAAATCAGGCTACAGGCTTGGATCAAGTTGAGAATACACCAGCCGAATTTAGCTTGCTTCGGCGAAATTGCTCCTACTGGTCAGGTCGGTGTGACGTCATATCTGGCAGCGGATAGCCAACTCTAAAAACACCCCGGTGAAGACATCAAGTGTATAAAGAATTTTTAGTCGATCATGTTTTTTTGCATATGGTAAGATAACACAATTTAAAAATAACAAATGAACGACAGAATTGCTGAACTTTGACATTTATTTCACACTGTTGTCTGCAAGAATGAAGAATGGCTAAAGAATGAATTTAGCCATTATATGGTTTATGGAAATGATACCAATGAAATCAGCATGGAACTTTGTATTTTGTTATGTAGCGAGCTAGCAATTGCTCACGTTCGTAACTAGCTATGTAGCCCTCTAGCTAACTAGCTTCATGTTAGATGACTAGCATGATGGTGGAAATGAGCTCAAACTTTAATTTACTCCCATAATGGTCTAAATCCCAAGTAAAAGAGTTTATAGATGTTATTCCAATAGAAACAACACATTAGAAAGGGATATTTGGTTCCACTGACCCAGCACACCTCTTTTTATAGTAAAATGTATTATTTTAAAAGTCACCTTTAAAATGTTACCCAATGTACATTCTCTACATCCGACATCTTTTGTTGCCTTTTCTTCCGCAGTCGGGAAGAATATAGTCGTCATTCCTTCCAACCTGGACGTGGAAGTCATGGATGTGACGGATCAGTGTGACGCAACCTCTTTCATTCAGCCACTTTCCCTTCAGGATGTGTTCCAGAAACCTTGCGAGATCTTCCCCTTTCTGGCTGATGTGATTGAAAGACCTACAATTGAAAGGAACATGCCAGAAGAGTTGGCATTCCTGTTAGATTGCACTCAAATAATCGTCCACCGAGCTTACAAAGCCAAACGGATCCTCGCTTCGGAAAGCCGGCAAGAATCACCCAGACATTTCCTGATTCCAACAAGCTATAACGGACGATTAAAGCGGCGACCTCGTGAATTTCCGACAGCATATGACCTACAAAGAGCACAAAGTGACACTGAAAAACTGCACGTTGTGGCGACTAGGGCGTTTGAGTCCATTTATGATGGCTTGGCATCGGTTCTTGTGGGAGATGAGTTTCAAGTGAACAAAAAAGAACCTAGACATATCGAAACTGGAGATTCGATGGGTTCCTTGATGTGCCTGAAGATTAAAGGGAAACCCCACGAGGCCATGCGTCTCCCGTTGTTTTTAGATGGTGGGTTTATGGAAGTCATCCACGATAAACGACAGTATTCCATTTCAGAGATTTGCCGTTGGTTCCCTTTGCCGTTCAACGTCAAGGTTTCAGTTCGTGATCTTTCATTAAAGGAGGACATTTTGGCCGGAGTTCCAGGCCTCCGCATTGAGGAAGAAATCGTTGACCCTTATTTGCTCATCTCGACCACAGACCTCTCGAGCTGGTGGGAGATTGCAGTGAATCGCACTCAAATGACCCTTCACATGGATAAAAGATGGAACGACGGGGAACCTTCATGTAGTGTCAACTCATTTGTAGAAGAGATTTCTGAGAAATGTTACTACACCATGAGGAGGTACGCTGTAGCCATGGTAACGCCCCCACCGCGACCTCCGAAAGCACCCAAACGACCTCCAGAGCGACCAGTCCGGACACAGCAAGTCAAACCAGAAAAATCCACCACCTGCTCGCCAAAGGTAATTAATAGCAAAGATTTATGAATAATTTTGTCATGACCAACTATGAATATGAACATCAGGAATGACGAAAAGGCCATGATCATTGAACAGCGATGTGTTGTCTGGGACGCCCCAGGTCACCCCGACAAAATGTCTAGCATATCAGAAAACTTCCTACATGGTGTTCCTTAAGGTTCCTTCTGTAGCCATGATTGACAGTTTCTTGCCCCTCCTTCCCGATGACACACAAGGATGTGAATGATGATTGGTCGGGGTCAAACTTGTAGTGCTGCCGGTCTCCAGACCAAGAATTTATAGCACTATGATTGTCTAATCTGACACGGTGATCATCGTGAAAGGCAAAAATATTGTGTAGTTTGATCCCCGTTTTAAAAAAAAAACAAAAAAAAACGCAATTATAAAGCCTCAACCTGCATTACCATTTGCCCTTCAGCACAGTTATGTATCTGTTGTCATTTCTGTATTAGCTGAATTATAAAGGCTACATGTGCCACTTATGGTATTTTGCCTGTCCACTAGCTTGGTGCTCACATACCAGCAAAGATCTCATGGATACGTTCATGTAAATTAGCGTTATTGTTGATGCAGTGTATGGACATGCAGAAGCTACTTATTGCACAAACGTGGAGTCGTTGAGGTTTAATCCTCACTTGTTTGTCTTCAATTTCCTGTCATTAGTCTGCTCACAAACTCCGGCAGAATGTGTGAATGAATGAAAAGTCACAGTTTACAGACTTTACAGTAGTAGAGAGAAGTTACATTTGTAAACCAAATAGCAAACAAAACAAAACCCAAGCCTTTTTTTTTTTAACCATTTCTCTTTTTTTCCTCACCAGTCGCTTTACTGGTTTTTCCATGAAACACCGAGCAATGTAATCAAAGATTACCAAAATATTACTTAAATGTCTTGTAAATGTAAAATTATTTAAATGTCAACAGAAAAACTAGCTTAGCTTTATGAAATTGATTGGCATTAAAAACGGTATTAATTAAAACCTTAACATTAAACCTACAGTTATGAAAAGACTTTTGATTTGAGACATCTAATGAACATCCAATGGGGTAAAAACTTTATTTACTTACACTATTGTATTTTGTTAAATATGTGATTTTAGATGAATTTATTTACTGATCTGTTTGTTTTGTTTATTTATGTTTACTTATCTATGATAATGCCATCTGCAGTTCTGCAATAGCAACTTTTCATTATATTTGCGCTCAAGAGATTATTAAACATTTCAATAACAGTCAGTAACGTGGTAAGGAGTGCTGTTTCCACCTGTTTAACAACCGACACTGGCACAGCAAAGCACAAACTATGCAACAACTCAGCTAAACACGCGCACGCACGCGCATTTACTCACTCTTTTTCCTTTCAGCAAACTGCTCCTTGATGGTGTTTAATCCCCATTTCCGGCTCAGTAGAGAGTAAAAGCTGATCCATTTCATCTCTCCTGAGGCAGGACGTTTCTCACTGAACTCCTCATTAGGTTTAGTTTTTTCTAAATAAACATTAAAAGAGACAGAGATGGGCCCAATTAGTGACTTCTTAATCACGTGATCAAATCAGACCCGTCCTATTGGATGTAATGTGCGTTTCCAAGGGGTTTCATCGCAGTGCTCCAGGAGGAAGCGACCATTAGCCACGCAGTGACGTCAGCGCCAATTAAGCTCACCTGAGTCACGCGCCACACTGTTATACTTGGTTATATGTGATTAATCACGCGTTCACGGACATTATTACTTAAAGACACACACACACACACACACACACACACACTCACTCTCTGTTTAATCGTGGTTTTGTGTTCTCTTCATCTCTCTGCTCGCTTTCGGACTTTTTAAACACTGACATCAGAACTTTTAATCCCGCGTTTCAGAAAAGAGTTTCAAATTAACTTTTGCTGCCATCTACTGGCGCGTGATGGAGCTGCACTACAGTGTAAATAAAACACTTTAGTGAAACAGATTTATTCTCTCTTTTTAGTTCAGTGGACATTTGTTATTACGTTTTTTTTCTTGTTTTTTTTGTCTCTTTTCTCACAATATTAGTTGTTAAACTGGCATAGGCTTAAATTAGAGCCTAAAACAAAAAAAAAAAACAAAATCACGTTTTTATTCAAATAAAAGTTTTTACATTTACTTTCTTTTCTTTAATTTTAAAAGACCAAACAAAGAACATTAAAACAAAGAGGGAAAAAATGCATTTTTAATTTCTTATCTCAAGCTAAACATTATATTACCGTCATGTTTTGGGGTTGTGTACTGTTAATTTGTAGATTAGCGTAATTCACTTCCGGTGAGTCAGGTAACTAAGCGTTATTTGTGCAGATTCACAACCAAATAAAAGTCTGTCAAGATACAGGAAAAATAATAATAAATACAAATTAAAATGCCGCCCTAGAAAGTGTATATTAATACGCATTTGATTTAATGACCAAGTTAGCATTCAAGTGTAAAAGTGCTTCATTAAACCAAATACAATATATGTTTTGTAAATTCATTCCCCTTTACTACAAAAGCAGTCGATCAGCTGAGAAATGTTCGGTGTGTAGTTTGTTGTTTTTTTGGTTTAGCACTGAAGCTACATGGCTAATATTGCTAACAAGTGATGCTGGTTTAGCATGAGGTTTCTGGCTCTTATGGTACGCCATTATCTCATGAGCTAGAAGTGATTCGGATGATAAAAGGTTTATAATAGATATTTACGATTTTACTAGGATTCTATATTGCTCCGCATCTCCTCTTACTGTTGTTGCAAAGTTTTCTTCAACCCATCCTGCTCTACTGCTCCACCTGTCCCTTCAACATGCTCTCTGTCACAAACTGGGGTAAACTCACACACACATAACCAACACTACTGCCAAGATAATAGATCTCTCAGAGTTCAGCTGTAAGGACATCATACACATTGCAAATACAATAGCACAGTAGCATACATCACACACACACATTCACAGCCGCCACTTCACTGTACTGCCCTCTGGGTGCAGGAACCAGTCCCTGATGTACAGAAGGGCTCGCTGTTGCAAAAGCCTGGTTCAGTGCTAAACATAAAGAAGTGAGCTACACACAGCACCAACACATCTTGGCTGATTGACTACATGTGGGGTAAAGGGCAACGCTGTGGTCTTAAAAATGTTGGCTGCAATATTTTGGTTACATTTAAATGAGATGTGGGCGGCACGGTGGTGCGGTGGTTAGCACTGTCGCCTCACAGCAAGAAGGTCCTGGGTTCGATCCCCGGGTCAC
>JAQMYM010000012.1:27563973-27574365 GCA_030014255.1 Parauchenoglanis ngamensis
GGCACCCTGGGTGACCCGGGGATCGAACTCAGGACCTTCTTGCTGTGAGGTGACAGTGCTAACCACCGCACCACCGTAGCGCCCATATTTATAGATAATTGTCAATATTATATGTAACTTATTATATTGTAGAAAATTGTTTTAATATAATATATATAATATAATATAATATATATAACAGATATAATATAGATACAGTACTGTGCCAAAGTGTTGAGCCACCCTATTTTTTAGTACAATTTGTTTTATGTTTATTTTATGAATTCTGCATCATTGAGTCAGTACAAAAACATGTTAGATTTCCAAATATTACTTTTCCAAAAAATAATCTGCATATGAAAGCATTTGTATGTCTGTAAAGAAAGCAACAGATTATGTCAGAGATCACTTTTCAGACAGAAAACAGTATAATGAAGGCTCCTCGGTTTTGCTGCAAAAAAAAAAAAAAAAGAAGCAAGTGCAGCAGTCAATGTTGGTCCACCACACCAAAATCTACAGCAAGGACATCGAGATGTCATTCGAACTGTATAAATGATAAACGGCCAAGAGAGGGAAGATAGTCAGGACTGAGGGAGCAGAGTTACCAGCAGGCAAAATAGCAGATATACAGGACAGCTACAACTAGCTTGGTATCTTACAGGCCAATGGGAATCAGAAGGAAGGAGATCATCCACAACCAAATATCTCCAGACGGGAGCTCAGAAGCCAATTAAATGGTAGGAATAAGATCCAAGCCATCAACATGTACACCCTACCAACCAGCAGATACCCAGCTGGAATAGTGAACTGGCCACAGGAGGAAATAGATGCCTCTGATGTCTACACATGGAAACTCCACACAATGCACAGAGAGTTCCATCCAAAGTTCACCTTCCTGAGACTCTATGCACAATGGACAGAAAGGGGATGAGGATTAGTGAGTGTCGGAAGCACTATCCAGAATGAAACAAGGAACATCCGTGAATACATCAAGAAGAAGTAATTGGACATGTGAATGACAAGCAGTTTCATGGCCAGTTATGGTCTGTTTCCTCATTATTTCATGACAGCTTAAGGAGATAAAAGGTCTGGAGTGGATTCCAAGTGTTGAATTTGCATTGTGTTATTCATCTTGCATAATATTGCAACTTGGCAAAGGTTTAATGTTCAATTTCAATTATTTACATTACTGGTTGAAACTCTACAGTCAATATTGCACACTAATGTAAAAGACTTAAAGTAAATGACAATATATTTAAATGATGGGTCTGCATGCAAAAGAAGATGAAGAGGAAGAATACAAGATTGATTAAACAATACAGTAAATTTATGATACATATTTACTTTTACAAAAGCACAACACATTATTCCAGACATAATGTACTGATCTTCATCTTTAAGATCATGACCTTAAAATTTTGTGATTGTACACAGTAGCAGTCAGGGCAAGACCTTGTGGTCTGTACTGGTACACAGCCTGTTCAAATAATGGCATGATTTGCAGAGTATGGAGAAAACTGGAGTGAACTCTGGACCTTGGAGCTGTAAAGCACTGATACTATCTGCTGTACCACCATGGCACCATGCATGGAAGGCATTTGTATTTGTCTCATGTTTTCCTGATACTGTTGTGGCTGAAGAACAAATAAAAACAAATTTAAACTAATGATGACTAATGATAATTATATATATCAGATTAGAAGAAGCCGTTATTTGTCACATGTACATTGAAGCACAGTGAAATTCTTTTCTTCGCATTTCCCAGCTTCTTTGAAAGTTGGGGTCAGAGTGCAGGATCAGCAATGATATGGTGCCCTTGGAGCAGAGTCTTGCTCAAGGGCCCTGTAGTGGCAGCTTGGCAGTGCTGGACCTTGAACCCACAACCTTCAATCAGTAAACCACTGCCTGTACCACTGAACCACCAATGCCTCAATTAAAGACAGGTGCTAGTGGTAAAAAATGGGAGGTAACAAGAAGGTGAGGTACAACAATGGAAGTGCCAACATACAGAAGGAAAAAGATTGTAATTTTTTTGAGAGATCTCCAGAGCAATGGTGGTTCACCATGGACCTCCCAGCATGGGCATAAGAGAAGTGGGAAGTGGGAAGATGCATTTATTTCCACTCCTGTCATAGGTAGTCCAGCTTGTGGCCCAGTACTTGTCTACCAACATGCTGGAGTACTGAAATCTGAAACAGTCCATTCTGCAACAGGTCAGACCTACCCTGGAACAACACAATCAGAGATTCTGCTCTCTGAAGCTGGATGAGTTCGGCTGTCCCTTCACCTTTACACAGCAGCTATAGGATGCCTGCTGGCAATGGATGCTGGCAGAGGAGCACAACACTGAGGACATAATCACTGTAGTGGTACTGGAGCAGTTCAATTTCCAACTACTGGAAGCAGCAGCAGAATGGGTCCAATGCCACCACCCGGCATTTACGGATGAGGTGATCCAGTTGGCTGCAGACAATTTGGAGGCACTTCCTATGGCAGATGGGCACCCCCTCCATTCTCCAGATCTCTCTGTGTCTCATCTTTCCTTTTGTTTCCCTGCCCTCCCCCTGTCCCTATTCCACAATATCCGAGGCTGACACAAAGTCAGTTCTGCAAACCCAGGGTCTCCCTCCCATTCCAATTCTCCTTCACAGGTGCATGGCTACAGGGCCACAGATGCAGGAGTAAAGTCTGGGCACTTCCAAAACCAATTCCATATGACAGAGGTGGGGATGTTGGTATGGATCCAAACGGTATGATGTAGTCATGATGGTAATGGTACCAAATATTCTATTATTGATGGCCATTATCAAAGCTAAACTCAATGTAGACAGATAGCAGTAGCAGTGCCACAGCACTGTGTGAACAAACACATGCTTGCGAGCCAGAGCAACTCAATGACATAGACATCATGCACACGCGATACAGCTGGTATGGGCCAAGCATAAACAGTGCCTAGCAGCCCGAATTGGAACAACAGCGGCAGCTGCATCCCAATTAAGCCGTCCAGATGACAAAAAAATATTGAGTGTGAGAGAGTGATTTGTGACCCAACAAAATAAATGGTAGAGTATAATATAAAACAATAGTCATTTTCTCACATGATATATCATCATATATTTGGAGGCACCCAACAATGTTTCAGGGACTCATGGGCGGAGTCCTCCATCCACACCAGACCTATGCCGCTGCCTACCTAGATGACATTAGTATCTATAGTAATGATTGACAGTGGCACATACAGCATCTAAGGGCTGTTCTGAAGTCCATGATATGCTCAGGGCTTATGGCAAAGCCAAGGCAGGTGCACCCCCAAATTGATAAGACAATAGCAATTGTGGCCTGGACGAGACCCAAGACCAAAAAGGAGGTGAACCAGTTCCTGGAGCTGGCTGGCTATTATCATAGTTAGTGCCTCACTATTCAGATTTCAACAGCCTGTTGACTGATCTTACTAAAAAGAGAGCAAAACATCCGCTCCAGTGGATGCAGCTGTGCCAATACCCATTTACTCAGGTAAAAGTTGCACTCTTTTGGCCACCACCACCACACTCTACGAATATTTCTCTCCCCTTTATTTTGCACCTGACCACATCAGACTGAGGGCTGGGGGCCATATTGTCCCTGGTGGAGCGCCCCATGCTGAACATCAGCCAGCAACTCTCAGCATGGGAGAAAGTACAGCACCATTGGAAAGGAGTGACTGGCCACCAAGTGGGCAGTCCTCATCCTCTGATACTACTTGGGCACAGTCGGCAGCAGGCTGGACGGCTTCGCAGCCTATGTCAGACAGTGGGGGTATGTGGAAGGCAGAGGTAGGTTTGAGGACCGGGCTGTGAGTTAGGAGTGAAGCTGCAGGAAGGAAGTGGCAAGGAGTTGCAGCTGTGACAAATAAAGACTAATGAGTGTGTTATGTGTTGCAAAACGGCTAAAATGTCTGAAGGTGTAAAGGGAGCGAGAGAGCTGTGAGCGAGAGAAATCCAAGAAACCAGCGTAAAGCTGTATGTGTGTATCTGTGTGTTGATCAGTGTTGGTGTTTGTTTGTAAGAAAACTACATATTCTACACAGTAAGTAATACAACACTTATTTCAAAATCATTTGTACTACATAACAAAAACTAAACATTTCAGATCTTACTTTTTTATTTTGCCTGACTGATTTTTTAGTCTACATTGTGCACTTATTTGAGTTATTGTTGATCTGTAAAACTTTAAATCATTATTTATATGTACAGTATTTGGGTGTTGGTAAGATTATTGTATTGCTGTATTATCTTATTTTGTTTCTTATATATGTTGTAATTCTGTATTGCACAAGGATAAACTTTACTTAACATTCATCAATACCTAATTAGCAGAAAACCCAGAACATGCAAAATTAGAAAAGAAAGCTGGCAACAACATTGGGGTTGCTAGCTAATTATAATCAAACCTTCTCCAAGGACAATGAGACCTTCATGCAAATGTGATGATGTCATGCTAAAGCATTTCTACTGGTTGCCTTTTTAAACACCAAAATATATAAATCAGCTTGGAGCAGTGTCTTGTTTTCATCTGTGTACTTTGTGGGCATGCAAAGGATATCTGCTAGATGTTGATGTGATCTGTCAGCTAAAGTACATTTAATGAGTTTTGTTTCAAGTGTTGGCATTTGTAGTTTACATATTTATTGATATTCATATAATTGAACAGAATTTTACTTGTAAAGGACACTTTTGAATTTGTTTGGATGGACACATTGTTCATTAATAGCACTAATGAGGAGATTTTGCTGCTCTGCTTCCCACACCAGCCTGCCTCCTGCCTCCAATCAACACGTTTCTTGGTCATTAGAGTGGCCATGTACATCTTAACACTAACTGCTATCGTTATGACTGTTTTTGGGAATCTCTTGGTCATCATCACTATTTCCCATTTCAAACAGCTACATTCGCCTACTAACTTCATCATCCTATCCTTGGCCTTCGTGGACTTCATGTTGGGCTGTCTGGTCATGCCTTTCAGTATGGTGCGATGGGTGGAAGGCTGCTGGTTCTTGGGAGATCTGTTTTGTCAAATTCATTCCAGTTTAGACATGACACTAAGTATTGCCTCCATCCTGCACCTGTGCTTGGTTTCTATTGACAGGTACGTGGCCATTACCGACCCTCTGGCTTATAAGATGAAGGTGACAAATGGAAATGCGGCAGCGTGCATCGCTGTTGTTTGGATTTTTTCTTTCGTGTTCAGCTTTGGAATTGTGTTTTCCAAAATTAATATTGCTGGTCTGGATGAACAAATGCTAAACACCTGTGTTGGAAACTGTGCTTTGATTTTTAACAAGGAATGGGGTGTTATCGCTCCACTTCTTAACTTTTATATTCCAGGAGCTATAATGACCTGTTTGTACCTTAAAATTTTTCATGTTGCAAGAAAACAAGCGAGATTAATTTCTGACAGAACCGCTGCGCTCACATCTTATGAGGCAAAAAACCAAGTATCTGATCAGAGGGAGAGAAAAGCAGCTAAAACTCTAGGTATTGTTATGGGCGTTTTCCTTTTGTGTTGGCTGCCTTTTTTTCTCACTACTGTTCTTGATCCATTTCTCAACTTTTCAACCCCACTTGATGTTTTTGATGCACTGGTCTGGTTTGGTTACTTTAATTCCATGTTTAACCCTTTGATCTATGGATTTTTCTATCCGCGTTTTCAGAAGGCATTTAAGATTATCATTGTAAAATACCTTTTTCACCTGAAAAGCTCAAGCAACTTGGTGCTTCAGTGATTCTGTTAGAGAGAATTGTTACTGGAAAATGTTTTTCTATTGGTCTTTTATAACCATAATTCATTTCATTTTGTATTTCAGGGACATGCTATATACAATCATTTGTGTATAGTGTCGGGGCAAGGTTAAAACATTTACAGGAAGCACTGTAAATAGTATTCCATTAGAGGAAGTGAAAGTAAAAAAGAGGAACTGGTACTGTCTGAATCGATACTTTAGAGATTAGAGTGCTGAAAATTGAAGTAAATGTGTGTAGTGTGCTCTTTCATCAATCGTTAAAAAAATGGTTGTGGCATGGACACACTTACAAATGGGAACCATGTAAGATATATTGGTATTATGGAACACAGTGATGAAAAATCAGCAACAGTTTATGCTCTTTTAAGATCATTGCTGTTATGCTATTAGATAATGCTGTCACAATAAACTTTATATTGAGTGAAATATGTTGTTTGGTGAAAATCATTAAAAAAAAAACTTATTTCAACATAATTTAATTTAACTGCTATAATTCCTAAATTCATTAGGTTGAATTATAGGTTCCCAAATTCAATAATTAAACCTGTTCAGTGCTGCAGTACTATTATTTGGTTTATAGTAGTATAGATATAGTTTAGTGCAGAAAATTACATTATTAAATGAAGAACAATATCTTGGCCGAAATTAGTTATGACTATTGTGTATCTCAAGGAATTTTTTTTTTTTTTTCCTTTGAGAATTATTTTGTATATCTGTTCAAGTAAACCCAAGGTTCTTATTATTTAGTATTATTTTAATGCTAATGCTTATGCCCATGTAATGGGCGTTTTCAAAGCTCATTCTCTGCACTTTTAAAATGCTTGTTTTGTTGTTGTTTTTAAACAACAACGTAATACATTAGTGCTTTTACATTTGCATTACATTACTACTTATACATTAAGTTTGGGCTGACAGAACAGCTTATTAAAGTTTAATTATATTCAATTTTGTCATGTCAGGAACTTAAGCCCTTGAAATTTATAAATGTATACTTGCTCATGAAAGAGTGAGATAGGAGTGTAATGGAGATAGGAGATCTGTAATGCTTCTAACCTTTCTCCACTTACCTTTCTGTTTTGTCTCAACTTGCATTTTTTTATGTATCTTTTTTCCCTCATTCATCTTCAGTTACTGCTTTATCTTGGTGTGTGTGATGGTGGATCCAGAGTCTATCCTGGGAACAGCTGTTGTGAGGCTGGAATTCACCCAGTGTAGGACAGCAGTCCATAACAGGCTACCATGCAGACATGAATTCACACTTACTGGCATGTTTTTTGGAGGAGGAAGGAACTATAAATTAACCTGACTACAATAAGTAAAAGCTGCAAGTTTTGCTACTTTAATAAAAGAGAAAAAAATGAAAAAAAAAAAAAAATTGCTAATATGAAGAAGGTTCACAATTGTCACAGGAAGCTTAGCCTACAGTATGGGTCTTCCATAAGCAATAAGTTTGACATTAACCATCTTACCCAGAAGCCTGAGCTTATAGTAGTGTTCACTGTATTCATCATCATCTTGCTAGCTAGATTGGCTTCAGAATTCCTCTGAGAGTTGTTCATAATCTTCACAAGTCAATTGGCTAAAATGGGCAAAATCGCCAATTTCTTAGAGAATGTTGTATTCTCAAAGAATATAACTTTTTTTATTCTCTTAACATTCTCTTATGAATAAATTCTATTCATAAATATACTTATAATAATATAATCTGATCATGCCAGCTAATCTAACATGACAAGATTTCTGAGAGGACTTATTGCTAACACTAACAAGCTAGCTAATGTTTAGGTTTTCCTAATAAATATTCTTCTAAGCCTCGCTAACCCAACTAACAGAATTTCTGAGAGGATGATCAGTTCATTCATATGCACAATATTTAATACTACCACTTGCTAAGCTAACCTGAAAGGATTTCTGAGCGTATTTACTATTCAAACATATACACAATATGCACTGATAACACTAGCTATGCTAACTTGACAGGATTTTTGCTCATGTTCCCAAATGTTGACCGTGAACTGTAATTAGATAGCCAACGTGAACATTATTAGAGACAAAGTCCTATTTGTGGATGTTCATAACTTTCACTGCTAATGCTAGCCCGTTAGCTACAACTTGCTAACTGGACAGGGCATCTGAAAGCTCCTTACATCATCAAGTGCATTCAGATAACTGACTTGCAGTGAGGCTCTCCAACTGTATGCCACACTTACAAAAAACAAATACGTAAAATGTTTTATGCTGGAGGGTTTTTTCTTCTTTTTTTTTTTTTAAATGATACTTTCTCATCTTTGTCACCCAGTGTTTGAAAGTGGAACTACAGGATCCTTTGCTGAAAGGCCATTCAAGTAAAAAATGTGGAGCGTGTCTCTCGGTGCACTCAGGTGCGGAATCATCTCTTTACACTCGTGCGTACCGTGTTGTGTGTGCTCACGTTGAACATACATGCCCACTGACACAAAATGTGTCCATTATCCTTGCACTCTCTATTAAAGATGCAATAAATGATCGCGTAAAAGTCAGACTGAATGTATATTTTTGTAAAATATATCAAACACGTGACCTTGATTGTAGGATCCATCTTGTAACTTGGGTTGCCAACTTGTTTAAGTGGAAAGGAACTAAAGTGCGCCCAAATTGTTGCTAGGTATGCTAGATGACGTCATATACTAACTGGCACATTCATATCTACAGCGTGATTGCTGCCATAACAAATTACTAATTAAGGTACATGAAGATGGAAAATTTTCACTAAGAAAGTAATAAGCACAGAATAGAAAAGATTAAAATAATAGATTAAGTCAAGTGGGACTTTATTGTCATACCAGCCATACACAAGTTTACAGTAGTATTGTATTTATGTATTATAATTGATAGATTGATTTAATAGAATATAGCTAGGCTTGTTAGCAAACAATGGTCAGAATTCTTTGCTGTTTTAATCTTCACTTGCAGGTTAGTTAGGAATTGACTTCCTGGCCTACCAGGAGTGGCTCAGAGATCTTAACTTTTATTCTGGTGATTGACGGAATGAGGAACATGGCTGGAATGTAAAAAGCTAACATATACTATTTTTTATATCTGGTTCAAGCCGAAGCATGATTTTAGCTTATTTCAGCAAGTGGTATCTAACTGGCTGCCACACAATAGCACAATATCCATGGTGAATAATATACAAAAATAATATTCTGTCCTCATGATGATGAATTCCCTCTATGCAATCCTTAGCACCCTGCTTATTGGTGCGTATAAATATTGATCCAAGGTCTGTGCGCTTGGGTCTGTGTTTATAAAACCCAGGATGAAGGAATAAGGATTCTGGATTCATGGAAGATTACAGCAAGACGGTCTTTGCTCATTCTGATTATCATTGCATCACATCATGGAACATAAGCTGCTCCTCTGACTTCCAATTATTTAATTTGAATCACAGCAATTTGATTGTGTTTTTCTTTTTTCCAGTGGTTTCTCTGCTTACCGTTGGTGGAAACATGGTTGTAATAATGTCCATCACTATTTCCAAACGGCTTCGCACGGCAACTAACCTTGTCATCTTGTCTTTGGCCATGTCAGATTTCTTAGTGGGAGGATTAATGATGCCTTTACAGTGTGTTATGTTTGTTGATGTTTGTTCATACCACACAAAAAGCCTGTGTCGTGTTTATAACTTCATCAGCACCATTGTTGGCACAGTTTCCCTCTACAATGTTGTGCTGATCGCGATAGATCGATACTTTGCCTTGTGCCACCCTTTTCACTATGTTGCAAAAATGTCCTTTAGAGTGGTGCTGAAGTGTGTGGGGTTTGTCTGGACCTTATCCCTCTTTTATAATCTCTCAATGATGTACATTGGAAATTCAGAACAAGGCCCAACAAAGGTGATCTGCATCCAAGCATGTGCCATTCCCATCAACAACACCTGGGGTCTTATTGACTTTGTATTCATTTTTATAGTTCCATGTTTATTGATCATAATTCTGTATGTCAAAGTTCTCACAGTTGCCCTGAGACATGCAAAGGTTATTTCTGGTTCTGCAAAACCTGCATTAAACCAGAGAAATTGGAAATCACAGATGAAGGCCACAAAAACATTAGGCACTGTTGTGTTTGTGTATTTGGTGTGCTGGATTCCATGGTATATATTTTTAGTGAATATCGAGAATGTTCCAGACTCTAATGTTATCATAAATTATTTAATGTTTCTGTTTTATAGTAATGCCTTTATAAACCCCATTATCTATGCAATATCATATCCCTGGTTTAAAAAATCTTTGATGCTTTGTGCTTTATTTGGAAAATAGACTTCAAATGTGTGTTTTAAAGAACGAATAGTGGATTTTCTGAGGTTTCCTACATGTACAAATAATTTGAAAAAATTGCAGAACAAGATTTAAAAAATTATTGTTTAAGCCAGTGGTCATCAACCCTGTTTCTGGAGATCTACCGCCTTCAAGATTGTAGCTCCATCCATTACACTGAACAACAATTTTTTTTTTTTTTTTTTTAAAAGTCTTGCTTCCTGAAAAGTTGTTGCTGATTGTGACAGGTACCTACTGGGTTTCACAAATATAGTTTTGGTTTTACTGCATCACGTAGGAACTCTGAGAAATAGACATTTATATGTTTACTGACAATAA
>JAQMYM010000012.1:27604687-27621516 GCA_030014255.1 Parauchenoglanis ngamensis
TGATGATGAAATGTAAGTGTCCCATTTTACCAGTTGCCCCACCTTACTTGCATTCCCTTCCTCTGAGCTGTGGTAATTCAGACAGCAGCCCCCATAACATACAGATGTTTTTATGTACTGTATGGAGAGCACTGGCACTCAGTGGGGTCAAAAACTCTGAGATCATATTGAAAATCTGGGAAGGTTTTGTTTTCATTTCAACCTGGAACTAAATTGTATAAGCTTAAGAACAAAGAAAGGAATGTTCAATAACTTAATTGTTCAGTGTTCATGATTCTGCACTGTTTGCAGGTCATCATTATTTGAATTCAAGTAAATGTGTAATATTGATCATGCTAACTTTATACAAAAGCTCAATGTTTCCTTGAGTCTTATTGTTTCCATTCAAGCATGTGTTCATGTAATACTCCAATCGATTTGATCTGACATGGATAGTCAAGTTTTACAGAAACTTTGGAAAAATTTGTGTAGCTTGAGTACCCAATGTCATTAAAGCAAAAGTGGGACATGCAAAACACTAAGAAATTCTTATATACATGTACATATTTGCAAGATTATACTTTTGAGGAGAAAAGTTACTGGTGATAATATAATTACTAATAAAAATATTTGTATTAAACTAGAAAAGAATGGGGTCAATAGTGGTCACAGTCTTGGATGCTTTTTCAATGAAAATCGATGATGAAAATATAAGTAATGATCTAGTCCCTTTGATGTTATACCATCTGCTCTTATGCCTTTCCTATGTTGCTGTTTCTGGCTTGGCTCAGGTTTGATTTGCATCTTAACTTTCAGATTGATACTACTTTATAACCACTTGTAAACATAAATTCTCTAATGCCCCTGTTACACACAGTGTCACTCTCTCATGGAGAGAAAGCATCACTGGGATTTGTGTCCATGTTAACAGAAAACAACCCTGAGGCTCTGAAACCTGTGGAAGAGTTGAATATTTTGTTATCACTTCATCTGCTTAAGTTACCAAGAAACTAAAATCTTCACAAAATCTGAATTATGAAAACAATCCAACCTATCTTCTCTTTTTACCATTCTTCTGTCCATGTCCTTGTCCTTGTGTCCATGATGATGATCCAAGATGGTGGCATGGCAGTAGCATACAAACGGCCACTCCAGATCCGAAATGGTGATTTTTTGTGCTATTTTGTTTCTTAGAGTGAACCCTACAGCATATGGACACAGAAACAAACTGTGTTCATGTCTGCCTACTCCAAACATTGCTGGACATTAAGAAACATTCAAATACTGACCTGCAGGATGACCTGTTGGAGACGCTACGCGTCCCTGGGTTGCTGTGGAAATCAGGCCTCCAGTCCTCGGCATCGCCTGATGCCAGCAGCCAAGGGAGGCCCGCCGTAAGTGGTGTACGAGGAAATGAAAGTGTGGCAAACAGTCGGGGGTCCATGCTAGGCTAAGTCTGTCCATTCTACTCTCCAATGTCTGCTCCATGGACAATAAACTGAACTACATCTGCCTTCAGCAGACTACTCAAGGCAAGTTTAGAGATTGCTGCGTCTTTGTTTTCATAGAGACATGGCTTAGCGACAGAGTTCTGGACGCCGCCATTCAACTAGATGGGCTCACTGCGTTTCGCGCCAACAGAAATGCAGCTCTGTGCAGTAAGACCCACGGTGGTGGCTTGTGTGTTTACATCAACACGGAATGGTGCAATAACTCTGTGCTAGTTTCTAGTTACTGCTCATCACTTGTGGAGTTTGTGACCGTTAGATGCAGACCATTTTATTTACCACGGAAATTCACCAATATGCTCATTGTCGGAGTGGACATTCCCCCCAGTGCTAATGTTAAAGAGGCGCTCTGTGAGCTATACAAGGCTGTTAGCAAGCTGCAGAATGCACACCCCGACTGTTTATTGTGGCTGGAAATTTCAACCATGCAAATCTCAAGTCAGTGCTCCCGAAATTCCATCAGCATATGGAGTTTTTTACACAAACATTCCCGGCGTGTACCAAGCCCCGTCCCGCCCCATCTCGGCTACTCACAGCACATCTCTGTTATGCTAATGCAAGCATACCGACCACTCATCAGATGCACCAAAGGAAGCAGTTGAGAACCTGGCCAGCAGGAGCCATCTCTGCTCTTCAGGATTGTTTTGAGCACACTGACTGACATGTGTTCAGGGAGGCTGCAACCAATGGTGACAACACGAGGGGTACATGTCATCACTGACCAGCTACATCAGCAAGTGTATAGATGATGTCACTGTCTCCAGGACCATCATTAAATGCTCCAACCAGAAGCTGTGGATGACTGCAGAGGTGTGTGAGCTGCTGAGGACCTGTGACTCAGAGCAGGTGACAAGGTAGCCTTAAGAACAGCGAGGGCCAAACTCTCTCGGGCCATCAGAGCAGCAAAGCACACACATGGCCAGAGAATCCACAGCCACTTTCATGACTGCGGAGAAAACTCTTCACAGAATTAACCCACAAAAGGCTGCTGGACCAGACAACATCCCTGGGAGAGTGCGCAGAGAATGTGCAGATGAATTGGCATATTCCTTCTGACATCTTCAACATCTCCCTGATAACTGCTGTCGTTCCGAAGTGCTTCAAAGCCAGTACCATCGTTCCCATGACAAAGAAGTCCTCAGTGTCCTGCCTCAATGACTATAGTCCCATTGCACTCACACCCATCATGATGAAGTGCTTGAAGAGGCTCGTCATGAGGCGCATCAAGAACCTGTTGCCTCCCTCACTGGACCCCCTGCAGTTTGCCTATTGCCCCAGCCGGTCTACAGATGATTCTATTGTCACCACCCTACATCTGGCCCTCACACACCTGGACAACAAGAACACTTATATACAAATGCTGTTCATAGACTTCAGTTCAGCATTCAGCATCATCAACTTCACCGATGACACGACCGTGGTGGGTCTCGTCAATAAGAACGACAAGTCAGCATACAGAGAGTGCAGCAACTAACGGACTAGTGCAAAGTCAACAACCTGTCTCTGAATGTGGACAAAACCATAGAGATGATTGTTGATTTCAGAAGAGCATGAAGCTACCTCTCTCCACTCATCATCGAAGGATCCTCTGTGAAGATTGTCCAGAGCACCAAATTCCTTGGTGTTCACGTGGCGGAGAACCTCTCCTGGTCCCTCAATACCAGCTCCATAGCCAGGAAAGCCCAGCAGCGTCTCTACTTCCTGCAAAGGCTGAGGAAAGCACAGTTAGAGCCCATCTAGAGGGACTATTGAGAGCATTCTGAGCAGCTCCATCATGGCCTTGTATGGAAACTGCACCATATCGGACTGCAAGACCCTACAGCGGATAGTGAGAACAGCTGATATCAGCATCGGAGTCTCTCTTCCCTCCATCACAGACATTCACCACACATGTTGCATCCGCAAAGCCACCAGCATTGTGGAAGATCCCACACACCCCTTACACACACTCTTCACCCTCCTGCCATCTGGCAAGAGGTACCGAAGTATTCGGGCCCTCACTACCAGTCTGTGTAATAGCTTCTTCCCCCAAGCCATCAGATTCCTGAACACTCAGGGACTGGACTGACACACATACATACATACACAAATGTATACATTCATCTACCTCTGCAATTCAATTTGGTTTGGCACTGCACTGTCTTGTCTTGTGACATCTGCACTGTCTGCAATGTTTGCACATTTGCACACTTGCACTTTATGTTGTCTTATGTTGCACATGTGCACTTTTTCACTTCTCTGTTGTCCTATATGTAGCACCTTGGTCTTGGAGAAATTTTGTCTCGTTTCACTATGTACTGTATCATCTGTATATGGTTGTAATGACAATACAAGCCACTTTACTTGACTTGTGGTGCCATTCTTTCTGCGTTTCAATGAAGATATGAGGTTAAAGTGCAGCTTGTATTCAGATCTCCTTTTTGTAACTTGCTATTTAATTTTTTTTTAATCTATCTCTGCATAATCTTTATGCACCATGTGTTCACATTGTTATTTTTCTATTTCTAATGCTTAAGCTCTGTCCCACTTTCCCTAGAACCCACCCCATCCCACTTTGCGCTGTCCTATTTTAAACCTTCATCAAACCTTCATCTCAGGCTCTCATCTTTAGTAGAACAATAACATTCATTCAATTATCAGAAAATTATTTTAATTGCAATCCATTCTCATTTATTTATATCTTAAGTTTGATAATTCATTTGTTTTAATTTTCAACATTGATAGACTGACAATAAACAAGCAAAAAATTGCTGATTAATAATCGTGCTGTGCTCTGTTGCTAATTCTGTCTCGCAAAAGTAGCTAAATGCTAGAACTAAGCCAACTTTCACCAGGGAAAATCTATAATGATTTTATATTGTAGGTTTTATTGCTAACCCACTTTACCCACATTCAAACCCACATCCAAAAATGGATGACTAACCCTATCACAAAACTTAGTAACGAGTTAACTTTTAAAAAGGCAGCAACAGCTAACTAATCCACAATAATTAGCGAAATCTGTTGACTAAAACTAGTTCTAAGATGTTCACTAGCAAGGTTTAACTAGAAAAAACAGAAGACTGAGACTAGTACTAAGTTTTATTACTATTCAACTTTGACTAGCAAAAGTAGCTAAGACTATCACTAATTTTAATCACTAGCCAACTTTTATTAGCAAAAATTGCAAGATAATGCTCGTGCTAAGCTTCTGTTGCTGGCCAAATTCAGCTAATAAATATAGGAATCTAACATCTAACTTTATCTAACTTTAATAGCAAGAACTGCAGTCTAATGCTAGCACTAAGCTTAATCACTAGCCAGCTAGTGAAAAAGCAATGTAATGCTAGTGCTAAGCTTAACTGCTGAGCTGACTGTTTCTATTTCTGGTTGTCTTAGCGGGACAATGCGAGAGAATCGGCTCTTTTAAGTGCGAGCCGACTCGCCTATAAAATTCGTTTTTGATGCAGCATATACATCATAGAAAAAAGGAACAAGCCGTTTGGGGCTCGAAAGAGTCGACTCTTCTTAGTGTGCTGAACCGAATGATCTGAGTCACGACACACTGAATCCCAATCGCTAATCTGATTTATTTCAGTAGAAATGCAGTTAACAGATTTGGCCAGCAGATGGGGATGTTCTCATGAGGCTTCCGCTATCACTGGTTTTATATTAATGTTTCTAGTCTGATTTTTTGTACACTATCCCTAAATATTAAATACTAAAAGAAAACGAAGCTCACTATTAGTCAACAGATTATCCTTTAATATGTGATGCCTATAAAACAAATTTTGCACTACTTTTTGAGATTAACGTTTGAATTTTCATATATTTTCCGTGGACTTTTATTTTTGAAAGAGCTTGTGCGCATGACCGGGAAACATAGCAAGAAAGAAGCGAGGATGTTGCTTTTTGTGTCGCCACGCCCACACGTCACTGCGCCAGAGAATTTCTGTCTACGCTCACTAGAATGAAGTGTTTTCCATTATTGTTTGCGAAATAATTTCTGCAGTTTTTAATTACATTTTCTTATTGTGATCTTACTGGTTGTAATTTCTTTTGCATAATATGAATTATTACTATTTTTGTATGTTTTGTATGTTTCTTAAAAGAAATAAAGTAACTAAAATATCTTTATACAGATAAAATACAGTAGTGGCATGATTATTTTAAAATTAAGATATTATTACAGATAAGATTTTTTAAAATGATAGGACCACATAATTAGATTAAAAAAATATTTTATACAGTTTTTATATGTTTAATGTTGGTAGTTATACTTGTACAGGACAAGTATACTACCGTTATACTTGTTTATATGTTTTTACTGAGAATGTGATATAAATGTAATCGTTAACATGCTGTTAAGATTTGTTTTAATGTAATGAATATTTTCTAAATTCTTTTTCTGACGGGTTTTATTTTCGGGATATAAACTATATTTTTTATAAAATATAAACACAATCAGAAAACAATTACTATATTATATTATATTATATTATATTATATTATATTATATTATATTATATTATATTATATAAGTAAAAATTTTAACAGTCGATGTGAAATTATTAAATTCAGTTGAATGTAACGTGTGTGGGCATGTTTTGACTTTAATTTTGAAAAGTAAAAGTATTTTTGTTGTCCAATCGGCGCTATATGTGTGACGCAGGAGGCGGAAAACTACTGGCCAATCACATTGCAGGGGGCGGGGCAAGCGTGTTGGCGTGTCAGGTGATAAACTTCAGCCACGGGCAAAACTTTCAGTGGTTCTGATTGAAGCCGGCAACTTGATGCGTTTGTATTAAGAACCTCAGCTGTGTGGCTCTGTTTGTAGCTTTAATAACTTAATTTAATTAGAATGTTTTGTCTTTTTGTATAGATTTGATCTATTAATGTAAATAGTTTGTATCTGTGTAAAGATATGAGCTAACACACATGCATGCTAATCCTGATTTAGCTGGTTAAGTAATTATTTGTCAAGGATAAAGTTTATGACTAGTCCTGTTTAACAAGAATGATTCATTAAACCTAGCAGAATGATATTTCTGGGTGAAGCAGATCATTTGTACTCTGTTTAAATGGTTATAATCAAGCTTTCTTGATTGACAGACTGTTTCAAAGAAGTGTAATCTGATCTAATCTGTATGTTGACTTTGACACTGAATTGGACATCATGGGAGAGCAGAGAAACTCAAGCGGAGAGGTGAACGAGAAATGTTTCTCCAGAAGAGAAGCGCAGAACGAAAGCCACGTGCAGGTGTTTCCGGATCCCAGTATGGAGTCTCGGGATCAGATGGAGACCCACTTGTACAAAAGGAGATGGCTGATCGTGTTTTTGTTCAGCTTGTATTCGCTTTGTAACTCGTATCAGTGGATCCAGTACAGCATAATAAACAACATTTTCATGAAGTTCTACGACGTCGACTCCTTCACCATAGATTGGATGTCCATGATCTACATGCTCACCTACATCCCGCTCATCTTCCCTGTCACGTGGCTCCTGGACAAGAAGGGGCTCCGCGTGGTGGCGCTTGCGGCCACGGGCCTCAACTGCGCCGGCACGTGGATCAAAGTGGCCAGCGCCAGGCCCGACCTTTTTCCCGTCACCTTTCTAGGTCAGGTGACGTGCTCCGTGGCTCAGGTGTTCATCCTTGGGATGCCTTCACGCATCGCCTCGGTGTGGTTTGGTTCCAATGAGGTTTCCACCGCATGCTCCATCGGGGTTTTTGGAAATCAGGTGTGTTAATTACGACATTTTAATTATTGTTCAACCTGTCTAATAATCTAACACATAAAACATACGTCTATGATGAACATTAGGAGGCCGTGAGCGAGTCCCAGACCAGTCATACTACTTTATATGCAAGGATGAGCAGAAAACTCTTTGATGAGGAAAAAACAGTTTAAACAAATTAAAAACAACTGAATAAGAATACTATACTATTATACTCTCTGCTTCTAGCTAGCTTGTTAGCCCCTAACTTTCCATTTCGGTTACATCAGCATGCAGAATCAAGAAGATTGATGAATTGCGTAAATCCAATTGATTAGCATTATTTTCTTGACCAGTGTTTTGACGCTGTTTCTCATTCATTAACATGAGATGTAGCCATGATAATTTTGCATGAGCATACCAATGTTGACCACAGAGCTATGGCTTAACGGCTCATTTCTGAACATGCATAGCTTAACTACCAGAGCCTGACCAATAGATCATTGTGCGAATATTATCAGCTGATATGAGCTAAATTGGTATTATTGTTTAGAACAGCTAATAAACTACATTTCAAAAAGAAACCATGAGATGGCGTTTTGTGTGTGGTTGTTAGTTTGTCCTCCGGTGGGGACGCTGCAACTCGATACACTTGTTTGGAACACCATGAATCACAACAATCAGCTGACCCAAGCAGAGTAGCAACAGCATGTCAAACAGATGAAGACATTAAGCTATTTTTAAAAAATGTCAGTTTTGGCTGCACACAAATTAACTGTGCGTTCAGAGCAAATGCTGTGAGAGCATCAAAGTTCGCTGTGACTGCCCCGCCAATGACCGCAAACAGGCATGTCAACCGGCCAAAACTCGCCACTACAATGATTAATTTCTCCTCCATTTTAATTGGGAACTGTTTGAATGAAACCAAAATTTACACGGTTGTTTCTGTAATATTCTGTAGAGCATTTATAAATTCCCATTGGTTGCCACCGAACCACATCATAGGTCATTACCCTAAAGTTGCCCAGACTGCAACGTTATTCTGATGCATCCACCAATCAAGACGCACTTGCCAACAGTCGTTCCACAGCTCGCCATCGAGACACGCTGGCTCACAGAAAATGAATGACATCTGGTCATTTTGACACTCTCTCTGCATTTGGTGATGGCATATGTACAAATGGTATTTTAGTTTTATCTGAAATTGTATGCTAAAGTATTTCATAATTATATTAACATTGCATGCGTGGGTTTCCTCTGGGTGCTCCGGTTTCCTCCTTCAGTCCAAAGACATGCAGATTAGGTCAACTGGCTACTCTAAATTGCCCATAGGTGTGAATGCGAGCGTGTGTGGCTGTTTGTCTGTGTCGGCCCTGTGGTGGACTGGCGACCTGCCCAGGGTGTACCCCGCCTCTCGCTCGAACATGCTGGGATTGGCTCCAGCTTCCCCGCGACCCAGACGGATAAAGCGCAATAGATAATGGATGGATGGCTGGATTAACATTGCATATATGCTATCTTTGAGTGATGAACATATTCTTAAACATATTCTTCTGATTAGGTAGTCTGTACCTCTGGATAAACACATAACTAGTGAATGCACTTGTACATGTAGGCCTGCTTGACTATTTTTGAACTATTCACAATTTGAATTTGAATTTTATCAGTATCAGCCGATAATATCAGTTGTTGGAAATCACGGACCTTTTTCTATTCTTGGTATTGGTGCAGAAAATCCCTTATCATCTAGGCCCTTTTACCTAGTTTGGCTCTAATAGCTTGCTTACTTTGATTAGAGAAATCTCATGCACACTTCATCCATAAACGGTAACTAGACGGCTTTGCTTTGAATTTCCAAATAGCTGACATGATCCACTGTAATGGAATTTGCATCTGCTGACATTGTTAGGGTTATGAGCTACAATATTTTGTTCTTGAAATGTGTAATAACAATGGTACTGATCCCAATAGCAAGTAACTACTGTGCCAAGTATCACCAAAGAATATTGATTCATCTCAAATGTAAAATAAGGTTTTTTTCACCAATTAACTCTCTGTAGTTTGTGCGGAGATGGACACCTCCATATCTATTTTATATAAAGATAAAGTCAGCTGTGCCTAGCACAAAAGAAGGGGGTATGTACCTGAGATTAGGTACCTTCAGTGCAAAGAGGTGATACCCCCACTAGCTCTGTTGTGCTAAGGTTTCTATGGTTAGCCCAGCACCATCTCATGAAGTATGGTAACCTTGAGCAAAGGTATTCCTGCTTCACACATGGGAACATCTTCTTGACTTCCCACCAGGGGTATCACCTCCTTAAAATAGTCCTCCATTGCATGTGTGGGGTGAAATGGAATCTGTTTGTTGCAAGAAGGTAGCCCTAATACCCCCAATAGTAAATCAATGGTGCAGTACCATGTGCGATTTCTTTGCTGAACACTTGATTTGGTTTTAATGAAGACGGTATGCGGAGTCTCAGCAGGGTTCCTGGACTTTCAGTTCAGGCATTCAGTACTGTTATGTCCTCCACCCTCCAAAATATGGTGTTTGGTTAACCATAGGAATGCTTACACAGTGCACCTACTGGGGGGTGATGAATCAAGTAAGAATATGGATTCAATTTCAACCACTTTCCAGTATCTTCCCAGAAATGTAGGTAATTCCACCTAAAAACTGACTGGTAATCAGGTGAGGAACTGTTTCACCAGTCCTAGAGATGAAGTATCTTGCAGCTTCAGACTTGATCACACCTGGAAGAAAGGCATCACTTGATCCAGGAAACACAGGTTGGTTTATTGTACTTCACAATAAGAGGAACAGTAGGCGTGGTCGCCTGAGATGGTACCTTGATTGCAATAAGGAGGTAACTCTGAGGTTCACCTATCAGTATCCATGGTGTTAAGTAAAACCAAGGAGCCAAGTTCCTTCTCAAGGTCAGGTGAATGTTTCGGTCCATGAGAGCCCTCGTACTCTTACATTCTTGTTTTGATCTAGGCGTAACGCCAGCAAGTTAAAGGTTAGTTTAACAGTGTTTTATTTTCTTCATGAAATGTACATAGCTTGGCAAAGTTAGTTCAGAAAAGTTTTGCAGGGCTAAATGTAGTCAATGGAAGCAGGTCACTTCACAAGCTTCAAGCCTCATTAAGCTTCATTAAGGAAACCGGTCACGCAAGGTTAAAGTCCTCTTTCATAACTCCTTCGGAATTCTTGTTTTGAGAGAAAAATCTCACAGGAGCATAATCTTTCAGTGTTAGTAATATACACGACACAAGACGTATCCTGTACAGTCTTCGTGAGACGATGTTGACGGCCCAGGCCACATCCGCCTGTTTGTGTGACCCTGAAGAGCCATAATCAAAATCTAAACACGTTTTTTAACAAAATATTCTATTCTATTAACTAACACCAATAATCTATAAGCTCTCAAATTAGAATAGGTTCCTGTAGGAAATAACAGACACGGTCAAAGCGTATGCTGTCTTAGATAATAGGGTTTATTATCCTGATTATAGTAAAAGCTTTATAATGACGGTATTATTTGTTTAATTACATTTTATTAGAGACCAGCTGCCGTGACAAAAAACAGGATTCGCCGGTTAGGATGATGCGGGTTTCCTGTTTCAGTTTGGAAGCCAGACGATAAATAAGCACAATGATGAGTAATGTATTGAGGTGGAGTTTAACTGCAAAAGAAACGTAGATCAGGATTTGTAATGTACTGTATGGTGTAATTTCATTGGAACGTTCATAAATCTACAGTATTTCATGGCAACGTTATTAATATGGAAAGATGAATAAATATGAAAGCTTGTTTAGTGGTAGTTTGTGCCCTAAATGATTAAGCTCGATAATAGCTTTGCTGACTAAAGGTCACAACTTGTAACAAGCCAAAGAACAGTAGATCCACCTCTAGTCTTAACAATTGGCGAGGAATTGTTTTCAGGAATTCTGTTTCTTTATCTACAAACATGTCTTCGGTGATTGTGGCGATAGAGATACATTTTTACTTCATCGGTCTATAGAACTTCATCTCGATAAGGCAGAAACATCAGTCGTTGATTGATGTTTGTGATGAGGATGCAGGTGAGGTTTCCTCCTGATGACTCTTCTATGCAGATGATCACAGTAGAACAGCGCTCCACCACTCCTGCGGGAAGTAAATCTCCCTGTAGGTCATTTGCGGTCATGTGGTGTTGATTTTGCATACAGGCAGTTTTGTCTGCCATTTTTTAATGACATTCCCAACAGTGGGAATTGTGAACTGGAAGTGCTTTATCTCTTTATAGCCTTATTTAAAGGCATCAATCAGCGTACTTTTCAGGTCCTCAGTCATCTGTTTAGAGAAAGTCATAGTCGTTATAAAAAGTCAAAGAATTCATTACTGAAATTATCACCAGCTGACGATTCCTAGCGCAATGTCTAATGAAACCGTAATGTTAAATGAGTTAATTTAGGTGTAGCGAGACCGCAGGACGGGTGTCTAAACAATTACTCTTCTTACTTTTTTTTAGCAAATATAATTTACTGTGCATTAACATTTGCCCAAAAAAATATTTTTGAAAATATTTTCTGTCACGATTACGTCCACTTCTGTGACTCTGTGCCCAAATTTTGTATACAAATGTATAGTAATATGTAAAATAGAAGTCTTTGAGTATATCCAGTGTTTCTTTGATTTTTTTTTTTTTGCATGTTTAGATTCCAATGTTTTTATCTTTGCATGTTTGGATGGCTCTGCTCATTTTGTTATTAATAACATTGCAATATTTTGCTGTGAATCAGAAGCATTAAATAAAATTTTCTCATTTTTACCATCAGCAGCATCTTCTTTAATCTGGATTGTTGTCTCTATTTACTCATTTAGTGAGCACAACTTTAAGATCAGGACTGGATGCTGATTAAAATATCCTCTTTTTGTGTTTTTGTTCCACGCAGCTCGGAATCGCCATTGGCTTTTTGGTTCCTCCGATTCTGGTTCCAAATGTAGAGGACATGGACGAGCTGGCCAGTCATATTCAAGCGATGTTCTACATCACAGCGGGTGTGGCCACGTTCCTCTTCATCCTGGTGGTCATCGGTAAGGAAGCCAATGAGCTGACACCCAAAACTTCATACAATCATTTAAAGGTCAAATTACAGGTTTTTTGTGGTGTTTTTATTACTTCACCAACATTATCGTTACTTCTATTCTTTTTTTTTTTCTTTTTTTCTTGGCCGTGTCTTTCATCCTTCATCTAAAGAGGTAAGAATCAAAGGGTTTAGCAGTAAGTTTAGAAGAAAATAGGGCATTATATCTATAAAAGGAATTAATTACTTAATAATTAATTACATTGGCTATATTTTCGCTTTTCCACTTCAATTTTAAAAGCTAAAGCCGAATATAAAGCACAAATTATAAGAACGCGATATGTGAATTGTGCACTTAAATTTTTTTTTCCTCTTATTGCATTTTGTTGTTAGTGGTTTAAATGAGAACAGCTAAGAACTTTGTCCTATATTCTGCAACACCTTAAAAGTTTTCAGGAGGTTAGTATCAGATCTGTAATTCCCGCAGGCTGAACCTGAGCTCAGCATGTTTGCTCGTGTTTTCTGACAAATTGCTGAAACATTGCTAAACTCCGAATACTTCACTTCTGTTTTTTTTTTGTTGTTTTTTTGCTGTCCTTCACATTATTTGTAGATCTGCTTTTGAAAACATTGTGTCATGTGATCACTGCTGTAAGATCTGACTGAGTGAGAAATGCTGAAGGGAAACGTCATGTCTTCCTCCTACAAACCTCTCTCTCTCTCTCTCTCTCTCGCTCTCTCTCTCAGTGTTTCAGGAGAGGCCCGCCCTTCCACCGTCTCAGTCTCAGGCTTCAGCTCGTCTCATCCCCACAGAAAGCTATTCGTACTCATCCTCTATCCTCCGGCTCCTCCGCAACACTCCCTTCATCCTGCTCCTCATCAGCTATGGTAACACACACACAAAATAACTGCTCTGACAGTAGTTGTTTCTGATTGGCCAGCACAGATCACTTACTAACAGTTATTAAATATGTTATCTTGCCACATAATCTAATAATCGGGTACAAAGAAATGAAGGGATTATAAAACACACTATGCCAAGCGCGCTTGCACACACACACAAGCTAGTGTGTGTCAGTGAGGAACATCATTAGTTGGCTAAATTAGCTACCGGTCAAACAGAACCTTTATACTGAGACCATAATGTCACCTAAAAGCAAAAAAGACGACGCAAACTCCTCTGTTACCAGCTTTACCGGAGACTCCTAACAAACATGTGACAAACACCTCCTTATAGAAAACTTCACTACATCAACGATTATTGTTGACGGCGCATCCTCCCTGCGAATGAGCTGTTACTATGGAAACGATAACGTATCGCTGTGTAATTCGAGAACAGCGCATTCATATAAACCTGCGCTACTGTCCGAGCTGCTGTTATAGGAAATTAATCAACACTTTCTGACCAATCAGAGTCCAGAACCCTTCTGCGCTGTGTGTAAATGTGTGCGTATGGTTTCTGTCAGGATTGAACGTCGGCTGTTTTTACGCTGTGGGTACTCTGCTCAACCAGATGATCATCAAACACTATCCGGTAAGTTTAATGCAGATTTCCATCAAATCTATTAACATCACTGGTCTCAGCTTCTCTTTGTCACCAAGACTGAACTTTATAAAAACAGTCTGTTCATGTTTCCGTGTCAGATTTGCATAGTTACATCAGTTACATCAGTTTCCTCGTTCCCTGCCTCCGGGTGCCGTGATACTCCCACGGTTTATTAAAAAAAATATGCATTAACAAATATAAATTATATTAAAAAATATCCACAACACAATACACAAATAAGACGTCGCAGTACCCATGAGATCAGAGAATTACACACCAAAGTTTACACAATCTCTTAAAGCAGTGTAATATCTGCTGTATCTCAGTGAGACGTACTGCAATGGAATTTATCACCGTATCAATATTTTATATATCGTCATATCATCGAGCTCGAAGTCTGATTAAAGAGCTGGTGTACACATGCAGCATGTACCTTGACCTTCGACCTAAGCTGTGAGGCGTATCATTAGCAGAAATCTGGTGTGTCCCGTCCTCCGGAATGTCCCCAGCTCTGTTTAACACCTCCTCGTGTCTGAGCAGCGTGCACAAGGGGAGGAGTCTGTGGAACACACCCGAGCTGGCGTGAAGAACAGCGTAGTCGCTGAACACCGAATACGTGAGCGACGCAGGATTCAAACACGTACAGCATTCTCACATAGAACTCCTCTTCAAAGAATCAAACAATTAACGGAAATCTTCTCTAAAAGGTTTAAGTGGACTTAATCAAGGGGAAGTGCAGAAGGGAAGCTCACAGTCTCAGATTGCTATAGGTCGGCGTGGCCGTTTATCTCGGGTGTGTAAACAACTGAATCAAGTCCTAAGCTCATCACAGAACCAGGGTTCTCTTTCTGGATATCAAAATCAGAAAGGTTTTAATAGAAATGAAGCGGACACATGAGGGGGGCGCTGCATCCTGGCGGACCCTGACCTCTGACCCCAACTTCCTAACAAACTGAAGAAAAGAATTTCACTGTGCTATAATGTATATGAGCAAATAAAGGCTTCCTCTAATTCACAGTTGTACAGCAAAGGAATGTTTACTAAATGTATCTTTAGTTAAGCCTGAAGCTGAATCTCGGAGCACCGTCATTGTGAAACCATGAAATGAATCCAAATCTTCTTCGACACCTGCCTCAGAAAGATCCTGCAGATCCACTGGCCTGACGCGATCAGCAACTAAAACGTGTTCCAGCGAATGGAACAGAAACCGGTCGAGGTAGAGATCCTCCACAGGTGCTGGAGGTGGATTGGCCACCCTGCATAGCAAGGCAGACCCTGACCTGGAACCCACAGGGGACGTCATATTAAACCCTATAGATTAAGAATGGGATGTCACTTACGTTTATATGCGTGTAAAGGCAGGTGAGCGAATACTTTTGGCAACATAGTGTATCTGAAGCTGAATAATGCCGGTGTTGTAGCTAAATTATGTAAACTAATCAAAATGTAAAAGAATTAACTGCAGAGTCAGCAAAGGCTGTAGCTAAATTATGAATGTTAAATATGAAATGTCCTAAAGTGTAACTACAGAATTAAAGGTAAAGATTAATAATTATATCGAAGGCTGAATAATGCGGGTGTTGTAGCTAAATTATGCGTAAAAGAAAATACTAAAAGCTAAACTACAGAATAATGCCGAGGTTCGAGTTAAATTATAAATGTTAACTATAAAATGTGCTAAAAATTGACTACAGAATTACAGCAGATGCTGAATAATACAGGAGTTGTATTTAAAAGTTAAAGAATTGTGTTTAGTGTGTGAATGAGCTGAACCGTAGGTGTCTGACCCTAACCCTGCTGCTGTTTCAGGGTGAAGAGGTGAATGCTGGGAGAATCGGCCTTACCATCGTCGTCGCCGGCATGGTCGGCTCACTCATCTGTGGGATCTGGCTGGACAGAACCAAAACCTACAAGTGAGCACGAAAATTCAGACTAAAACATTTCTATTTCTTTACTTATCTCTGTGTAAACGTGATCCCGGGCCAATCGCTAGGACACGAGAAGTTAAAATACTAATAAAAATAGTACGAACGTATGAATCCGCTCCCTCGTTTCACAGCACGCTTCTGCGGGTAGTTTTAAATCGCTGCATGTTGCTGCACTCAGGTTTGTTTATCCAGCTGCAGAACACTGTGATCCCAGCGACCTCTCACCAGGGTTCTGAAATGAAGATATTTTCTCAGCCTGTCGCTGTGAGATGGATTTTCTACCTGAAATCTATTTGGGGGGAAATAGAATATTTTAATTCTTTTTGAATATTAGTTCAGATTGATCATCTTGCGGTTGGTCAGGGTTCGGTGGGTGGAGCTACTTCACTGTGTGGTTTTATTGATGTTTATGATAATCAGCTGATGCCAAACTTTCAAAACTCAACACTTATCTGGGGGAAAGTTTATGAGGTCATTAACACACACAGGAACACAGTGTAGGGGTGAAATGACTCCGTAAGGACGTGTGTGCGTGTGCGTGTGTGTGTGTGTGTGTGTGTGTGTGTGTGCGCGCAGACACACTACACTGGCCGTGTACGTGATGTCTCTGGTTGGATTGGCCGTTTACGCCTTCACGCTGGATCTCGGCCATCTGTGGGTCGTCTTCTTCACTGCTGGAGCGCTCGGGTAATAAACTCTCCTCCTCACTTATCTTTTTACACTCCGTTTATTTTTTTCTTTTCTTTTATTGTTGTTTTTGTTCTTTATTTAAATAGAATTTTGACCATTTTAACACATTCCAGTTCATGTTTTTTCTTGCTGTATTGTATGTTGTACGTTTATTTAATATTTTGAATGTATGTTCAATGTTTCATTTAGATTCATTTGTGTACGTTTTTGTTTTTATTTTTTTACTGAATGTATATTTAATATACTTTTTTTTAATTGCTGTTTTGCATGTAGGTGTGTATGTATGTGTGTGTGTGTGTGTGTGTGTGTGTGTGTATATATATGTGTACATATATATATATATACTAAATAAATAAGTACACAAACAAGAAAGGTGTATAATATACAAAAATGCTTAAAAATGAGATAAACGAAA
>JAQMYM010000012.1:27636714-27647852 GCA_030014255.1 Parauchenoglanis ngamensis
CTCACCGCCAACACACTCAACACTCAACACCTCACCGCCAACACACTCAACACTGAACACCAGCAAACTCAGCACTGAACACCTCACCGCCAACACACTCAACACTGAACACCTCACCACCAACACACTCAACACTGAACACCAGCAAACTCAGCACTGAACACCTCACCGCCAACACACTCAACACTGAACACCAGCAAACTCAGCACTGAACACCTCACCGCCAACACACTGAACACCTCACCACCAACACACTCAACACTGAACACCAGCAAACTCAGCACTGAACGCCTCACCGCCAACAATCTCAACACTGAACACCAGCAAACTCAACACTGAACGCCTCACCGCCAACACACTCAATACTAAACACCTCAACACCGAACAGCTCAACACTAAACACTAAAAAACTCCATGCCGAACATCTGAAGTCCGAACAATTCAACAATGAACACCTCATGCACAGAGTTGAGGTCCATCAGTGTTTTCCTGCTCTAACACACCTGACTGGGCTCGGTTCATAAACATGCATTATTACACACACACACACAAAAATACACTAACACTTCTGACACACTAACACAGTCTCATTTACAAATGTTCTCATTTGTTTACAGCAAGAAAACACTTTAATTTATCTATTCCTAAATACATTTCCACACACTAACAGTTTGTACCACACTCATCACACACTGAGCAGCTGTAGCAGGTGTGTGTTACAGCAGGGAAATCACCAAACTGTACAAACTCCACATGCCACAGCCACGGAGAGGAGAAAACACAGCACCGCTGTGAGATTAGCTCATAAACCTGATCATCATCATCATCATCATCATCTACAGATTACACTGTAAACCTGAAAGCTGTGTCTCTACAGCAGAACATTACTAATGTACTCCACAAAATGCTCGACCTTCAATGAGTCTGTATCCAACACAACCCATTACTGTTATTATTATTATTATTATTATTAGTCGTCAATTATCGCCTGCATCATCAAACAGCGACACATCGCCTGACATCATCATCATCATCATTATTATTATTATTATTATTATTATTAAAATAACATATTGACATGCTGCTTTATTTGCACTACTAATCATCGATCATCTTTTCAAAAAGCTCCATAATAGGTTTAATCGCAGTCTACATGATCACGTGACTCAAATCAATCCGACAGATTTTGATGTAAACAAGTCAAACATCTGCACACAGCAGGACAGCAAGCCTGACTTACCGCCACTTTTTTGTTTCCTTTTATATTTTATGTGCTATTAAATGTCTCTAGGTGGATAAAGGCAGAGCTGATATGTCCACTTGGAGGTGTAAATCCGGGTGCACTTCACGCGCAGACCTGCCCTCCTCCTTCTCGCCGCTGTTCAACTTGTTTGTAAAGAAGCGCTTTAAAAACAAGCTCGTGTTTTGCCTGGACACGAGTCCGGCCGAAGCCACGCCCATCACTACACGTCACGAAATATGCTAATGTGTTTTAAAGGAGCAGCTTTTTTATTTGTTGCTCCCCGGCACAAGACCTAGCCTCTTTTCACGCGACGCTAAACATACTACTCGTAAATTTCCTACTTCCGGGTCAGAATTGACACGTGGTCAGGAGCATGGAGGCGGATGTTAACAAATCATGAAAAGCAGTACAAACTTGTAGCTGCTAAGTGCACATTAGATCTCATCATTTGTTTATAATATCTGAACAGGATTAAAATACTGCATTCACCATTCAGCTTAATAAGCACATATATATCGTTATTCTCATCATATTTTCATGATAAGTTGCTTTTCATACTTGCCACATGACTGAAGAAGGAAATGTTACTCTTCTACAAAATCATGACATGCTGGCTCTGATAACACCAAACGTAATTTCTTCTTTTTCCTTAGTTGACATCCTCTCAGTATTTCAGTACTTCAGATTGCCGTTATATTCACACATGAGGAATAAAAGACAGCAGGCTAGAAAACATTAAAGACAGGGCGATGTGTTACAGCCCAACACAAAACTGTTACTGTCACCACTTTAAAGTTTCCAAAGTGTTGTTCCATGGCGATTACAACTTATATCAGATTATTTAATGACACATCATACTTTTATCCATTTATAGTGACGTTGACGTATTAAAACCAGTGCATTAATATAAACCTGTGATTTGCAGCTGCTGTTATAGAAAATTCCTTCTATAATTCCTTATGACCAATAAGAAGGCAGAATTCATCAGCACTGTGCATTATTACTCATTTAAAGTAGTGTGTTTAGTGCTATGTTGAAGGCCTGATTATAAAATCATCACTGTAACGTTAAGTATAGGTCAGTACTGGTTAAGTTGGTATGTTGCCCATGATCGAAGAACGTGAAATTTGTTGGGCTGGTGTCTGACACTGCAGGGACATGCACTATACTGACCTGGTCTTATGAGACTGTGCAGTGTTTTGGGCTTTAAGATCTACAGTTTTTGGTTCATCCTGCTTAATACAGCCAGTGAAATGAGCTCCTAGCTGAGGTTTAGCTGTCGATAGCTTTGAGTATTTGATTGACTTTTTCAGATGCCTCCATTCAAACACACAAAGACGTCAGCGCAGACTGAGCATGTAAGGGTTGTTCTCAAAACTCAACAGTTAGATATGTTTCATTCTTGAATTATTCTGAAGAAATAATAAAAATACATTATTCTCTGTTACTGATATTGCATTCTTTTTGTTCACTCATTAGACCCAAGACTAACACTGACAGCAAATCAACAAAAAGCATTTGTTCCTAAGATCAATCATAGGTTTATAGTATGTACATAAGTACAGTAGAAGTCAAAAGTTAGGACACAGCTACTCATTCATAGGTGTTTCTTTATTTTGATTATTTGCTACAATGTAGAACAGGGGTGCCCAACACGTCAATCGCAATCTACCAGTCGATCGCAAAGGCAACGCGAGTCAATCGCGGAGCCCTGCCTTTCAAAATAAACTCTACCGCACACAGGAGACCGCGCAACATTAAAACGAGTGAACCGCAAGCCACAGAATACACTACAGTACAGGTAATGTGGTTAAATCGCATGTCATTAAAAAAATAGCTGTTAGCCTATCATCCATCCCCACTGTGGCATTTGGCACTTGATTGACATACAGTACAGCCAGTCTGAGATTTCGTCTTTTGTAACACAAGGCCGCGCATGCTAGGTCAACCGCGCGAGCTACTGCAAAACTCCAGCGAACAAATCACCTAGGTATCGGCTTCCAATTTATTTCTACTAAAGAAAGGGTCTAAAAATGAGTGGGGGAGCTGGACCATGTAAGAAACCAAAAACGCACCACTTCCATTCGGAATGGGAGGAGGATTTTTTTTTTCACAATGTCATATTCAAAGTGTGTTTGTCTGATATGCCAATCTACCATCGCTATTCCGAAGAAGGAAATGTGGAGCGGCACTTTCGGACTGTTCATAAAAAGTACGACGCTGACTACCCACCGAAAAGACGTCATCGAAGTAAGCCAAAAATGTACAGAATTGTATTGTGCCATACATGTTCATGCTGTTATGCAAGGTAAACAATATGTATTTTAAATATAAAGTACTCTCTCTGTGTATATATATATATATAAATATATGTTTAGCATTTTTATTGTTGGTAGATCATTTTGACTTGGTCATTTTAAAAGTAGCTCGCAAGCCAAAAAAGTGTGGGCACCCCTGACGTAGAACAATACTGAAGACATCAAAACTCTGAAATAAAACATATGGAACTATGTCAAGAACTGCTCAAGTAAGTAAAGAGAAACAAAAGTCCATCATTACTTTAAGACATGAAGAGTCTTTAAAGTAACAAAAATAAAGACGTAGGTGTGTCCAAACTTTTGACTGGTTCTGTGTCCATCATTGTATTTTAGAACATCCTTAAATTGTATTTGCAATCACATATGTGTTGAACATGAACCTTTAGATGTTGTTGGGCCCCAAAAACATCTAAAACCAAAAATGATGCCCTCAGACTCTATTCATGATCTTTTCCTTCAGAAATTCTTTAAACAGTAAGGAGTATGAGCTGTAATGACTATGTTGCTCAGATGTAGGCTAGTAGCAAGTGCACCGTAAAGGAATTACAGCATCATTCAAACATACACACATCCATACATTCAGAAAACAACACAATTGAAATCATTTCCACACATTACAGCCAAATCCTCTGTGGAAATCAATTTCCAGTGCATTTCCTCACATTTAAATGGCTTTTAATCGTAATTACGACACGTTTTACCACAATGTGTAAATCCAAATGTAATTTTATCACAGGAATAAAGAAACGCTGGCACGGTCGCTCTGTAATCCTCCTCATCATTGCTGAGCAAAGAGACCATGAAGAAATGGAAACAAACAGCACTCTGTTCTTTTTTCTTTTCTTTTTTAACACACTTTTCCCTGTAAGTTAAAAACACTTCATCTTCACTTCATTATATCAGTGCTAGACTTAATTACATTCCTAAAAATGAAGTGTTGGTTAAAGATACAAATTCCTGAACATCGCAATGAATTTAACAAATCACTTTATCAATTTCATGCTTGTCTTTTTTGGAGAAATGGTCCATCTTTGGATTCTTACACACTCCTTACTTCTTTGTTTACACTCCCCCTCATCTTTCAAACACCTTTTGGATGACATCATTTTTTATAATGGGCAGAATTCCTATAATCTCTACCTCAAGCTTGTAGTGTCTGATGTCCAAGGTCAGACCTGAATTGGCAGACTATGCAATTAGATTTGCAGCCTCTTTACGGTGTTTGGTTGTAGATAAAGTGTACTTTTCTGTAGGTTCTACTACAGAACCTCTGTACTTTTTCTACTTCTACTTTTTCTGAGGTTTGTTAATGCACACCATTTACCTGAAAAAAACTTGGTCATCATTCCAACTCTTTTTCCGATGACATCATCTTTTCTGAAGGCCAGCACTCATCAGGCTCGTGGCTGCCAATGGATATTGTCCAGCCAGATAAATATAAAAGATTTACAAGCATATTTTAGATTGTGTAGGCATAGATCTAGTGCACTAGTGAAGGATCAGCATAGATCATCTGCAACAAAGATTTCACTTATTAGCATTTTGGGCTACAATTGAAGGTATAGAGGTGTCCAATTATCTACAACCTGCAGTAAGTTAACAAGGGGGAAAAGGATGCAGGCCACAACTGTCACTCTGAATCAAAGTGCAGTGTTGTGATGATTTCAGCACAGAACACAGACTCTCACACAAAGACAGAGAGAGACAGAGAGAGAGAGAGAGAGAGAGAGAGAGAAAGAGAGAAGGCTGAAGAGGATAGATTGAAATAGACTTGGTAGTGACTCTGTTTCTAGGGTAAATGAGGATGGGTAGGAACAAGGGGTGAGACAGGAGGCAAAAGCAAACTCTGGCGCTGGTTCCATGGCAACAGCCTCATCATTGGCTCCTGAAAGTAAGTGGAAAAAAAAGAAGGACAACAAAATAAGCAGCCCAGGAGATGACACCTCCCCACCACCACCACAACACACTGCGGGTTGCATCAGATCGAACAAGAGCCAAGTATACACACACACACACACACACACACACACACACACAATGATCATCATCCACTTCACTCCTCCTTCCCCTTTTATTCACAGCTCTCTCTCTCTTGCTTTCTATTTGGGCCATCATTTATTTATTATTTTATAGCATTAACAAGTTTGTATTGTTTATTTCATTAATATCATTATTAAAATTAATATGTAATGATTTTTATTAAGCATTTTAAAGTAAGGCATGACAACAAACAGCAGTAAACCGAAACTTTCCCCTCATAATGAACAGAAATACATCTCGGGATCTTAAACCTGCCTAGTTACCGCTCCTACTTCCCACTTCCGCCTCGCTCTGATTGGACCAGCCCCTTAGCAACGGCATGTGCTTACTCAGCCAATGAAGCGCGACGCATTCGTCACTCTTGACCAATCACGGTCAGCTCAGTCCGAGCGAGGCAGAAAACAGTGACCCGGTAACTCGCGAGCGCGTTCTGATTGGCTAAGACCCGTGCTCTCTTCTGATTGGCTACTCATTACTATCTCCCGGTCATTCATATATTTTGCCGCTCTTCTCTCTGAGGAGAAACGCGGTTTAGCTAGAGGAAAAAACATGTAGTTAATAAAAAGTACAGATTTTCCTCAGTAACAGATAACAAAACTACTGATCATCTTAAAGCAGTATATTAACGTCTACATTTATGCATTAATAATTATTATAATCATAAATAATGAATAAGCACTCTAGATTATGGACGTGGCCTTATTTTTTGGTGTATAAGCTATGAATTCATTTCCAAATGTAGTTGAATATCTATACAAAAACTGCATGTACATGTATTCATAAACAAAAAGAAACAATATACCGTTATCATTCATGTCATTATTCATTATCATTATTTTTTTTAAAAACAAATGTAGAGTTAGTGACGATATTTTGACAATAACAATATCAAATCTGTTCAATATTATGTTATATTCCATAAAACAATTACTAGCTTCCTTTTTGTTTTTCAAGAGGACAACATGAAATAGTGTATAACTACAGAGCCAATGTCAATGTAGTAGCAGGTCAGTTCGGCATTGTAGGATTTTGATATTGCCTCAAATATAAGGACATTAAATCAGTGCCTGGAAGTGAAAATCTGAAGAGAACGCTAGAAACACACTCGTCACAAGTTGAGCCAGAAGCGCACTGACCTGAATGAAAAGTTCCGCGAGATCTCGCAAAAGTACATCTTTTTTTTCTCTATGTCCCTTCCAGGGCTCCGTATATGTGACCCGTCACATCAAATCAGCTATTAAGTCGCATTTTTGGTGATTTGAGTTCTGCATATTTATAGATTCCTGGTTCAATAAGCTCCATTTTGATATCAAGTTTATTACTGTATCGTGTCCATATGTCACCATAACAACAGTGCGAGTTGTTTACGAGGAGGGCCTCAGAAAACTCCATTGGAATCTTATTTTTAGAATATTTAAATGAAGATTCCATGACATTATACGAAAGAGGGAATCCTCAGCCTCATTTTGGCACCAGGATTTCCTGCTAGCCCTAAAAATAACTTCACCAGCAGCGCGGTTTTATAGCGAAAAAAATGCACGTTTTTCTGTCAAAACTGGAGTCACAGCTTGGATAGTGTTCATTAAAGTGCTTTAAAATAATGTTTAGGATTAAAATTTCTTAATTCTGTTGAAGGATCTGGAACACGAGACTTTTGGCAAAATTGAAGATTTAAACAATTTCACCTACCGCACTTTATTGACCACATCGCAGCCTGTGCGACTTAATACCTGACTTGATATGACAGCTCACATATAACAATGTGTAGTGTAAATGTTTTGATTATTCTGTGTGGGAAATGCTGGATATTTTGTTTAATCAGATCTATCAGTTACTGCAATACTATAGGAAAGAGCAAAAATCAGCCAATTGTGGAGGGCATGCGGAGTAATGTAGTAGTGGCAGTTTAGCTAACATTAGCTAGGAAGTTTGTTTTTTTTTTAGCTGGAAG
The DNA here is from genome assembly GCA_030014255.1 of Parauchenoglanis ngamensis. Classification (NCBI taxonomy): domain Eukaryota; kingdom Metazoa; phylum Chordata; class Actinopteri; order Siluriformes; family Auchenoglanididae; genus Parauchenoglanis; species Parauchenoglanis ngamensis. The sequence goes on from JAQMYM010000012.1 coordinate 27,644,267, forward strand.
TAACAAGTGACCTTAAGATAACAACAGGCTTCCATATATTCCTTTATATTTTTAAAATTTTTAAAATTTTATTCACAGTCAGTCTGCCCATGACCTCAGCCTATATGTGGGAATTCGCGTATATATTCTTAGTATTTTCACCACTTTAAATATCTTGCAGCAGATTTGAAGTGATATGCTGCATCCACGAATACACTTTTTTATGTTATAATTTTGAATGACGAGTTACAAAATTAAAATAGAGTTATCAGTTGTTTCTACAAAGACACAAAGTAGTTTGTGGAGAAAGTGTGAACAGTCAGGAACAAAAGCTAGCAAAGCATTAGCCCATCCATCACATCCACCACCCCAAACCTTCCCCTATAGCCCTCATTCTCAGTGGGGTTTTGTTTTTTTTCATACAAATGTCATTCAGTGCTATTCTTGACACAGGGCACACCTGATATCAGTTTATAACAGGGTTAATGATGAGTGACTGGTTCTGATTCAATTACTTATGTTTGTATACTGTAATACAGATAAATCATCACACTCCTGCTTGTTGTAATCCCCCAAACCACACACACAAATATTCACAGTATTCAGTCATGTAATTGAGTCATTCAGTGAAAGAATGGCTCCAGAGATTAGCGACACAAATATTCCACACTTACTCGCACACACAGCCACACTAAAATGTCAGGAGACAGAGATTACATCATGCCTAGAGACTGCATGATATCATCCTTCTGTGAATTTGCATGGCCTTTAGAAACCACACATCAAACACACACCGCTTCACCACACACAAAAAAGACTGTTTTCATCTAAAACAATATTTTTTACATAATTGTATTTAATCAAAAACATTATTCCATCAAATACCTTTTAAATACCTGTAGGTTACTAATTCTATTAGTCATGCTATGTATCAATTATATAATTTAAAAATAACTAATTAAAATTTTAATATTGATATTAATAATGTGTTGTTATTTGTTATGAATAACTAATGAATGAATACCAGTGAATATGTTAATTAGCTTGTTATCTCCTGACTAATGGGCAAACTGCTCTGCTTTCCATTTTCTCTGTGCCGTGGCTGATACAAGAGTTTTTGTTGTACCTCATAGATTTTTGGTGATGAACAAGCTAGCTAATGGCCTGTTAACTAATTGCAGTCAGCGTATGAGATTAGTGCTCTATATAACGTTTGAATGTTACATTTATAAACCATGGATCACGCTGAACAGAGTCTGTGTGTCCGTGCGTTTTTCTTAAAATGGCTGACTACACATTCTATGGTTGTTGGTCCACGCCTGTTTCACCGCCAAATCCCAGCATTCCTAGGGCCAGTTGTCACAGTAACTACATATACCTGGCTCAGGTTGGGACAGGAATAACAGGAAGAGGTGGGAACCTGAACAAATATCCCATAATTAGACCAGTGGCTCCAAAAACAGCCTATTCCCACCCCACGACCTCAGCCTCAGACACACCTGCCACTTCATGCCACACAGCGAGAAGAAAAGGAAAAAAGATGATAAAGAAAACATGAGAAAAGACATGTTGTGATCTTCAAGTAAGCCAGTGGCAAGTGCTTTAAGACTACATGGGAAGCCCAGCTTCCCCTAACATTTCATTAAAGTGCAGCAATGAAACGTTTGCCAATTATTTATCATTCTTGGTGTAATTGAGTATTTTAGAAAATCAAATGAAGAAGTATCTCACTGCAATATTGTGTTGTTCATTCATTAAACATTAAACTGTTTTCTAGTGAAAAGTTCATCCTGTGGGAAAATTTCGTCTGAAGCCCCCGACACAGAGCTAACGGACACACGTTGGAGCTCATGCATCAATTAGTGTCTATGAGATGTTGTGTGTTTTAATGGGAAGAAAGGTGGATGCTCATTGGACAACAAGCTTTTAAGACATCATTTTGAGCTCCGGACAAAGCACAGCTTCAATGGGAGTTAATATTGTTTGGGCAGGAAATGTCTTGACGTTAATTGGACGATGTGCTTTTGGTTTGTCTCATCTGGATGCACAGCTTCTGCTTATGATGACTGGTAGATCTCTCAAAGGGTCAGAACAACCAAGTGGAGATGATCCACAACCAAATCAGGAATGAACATCTCAAACTTAAACATAACAGTGCCAGTTGGCGATTTGAGCCCACATCTGGAAATAAATTGTGTTAAGTTCTGTTTGATTTTCTGCATTCATTTCTGAAATTTGTTGTTTATGAGTCTAACTTGGTGGCTGTCACTTCCTTCTTTCAGATAGTAGCTTAGCTGCTTTTGTCCACAATAGAAAGTTGTGCTTCCCCTATTTCAATAACCACCAGCTGCCAGTGAAGTACTCATATAAACAGACTACCCTAAAGGCATGGGGTTTTAGTGGCTTAGTATGATGATGTCAGCTTTTTTTTTTTTCCAAAGAGAGACTCAAAAACTTCGTCTTTTCTAGCTTTTTTTAGCAGGGTAGCTAGCTAGACGTTTAGGGTTGCTGGCAGAATAATAGGATAAGGATTAACAATAACACATGCTAATAAGATGGAGCTAACAGCTAATTAGCAAATTAGCAAGCTTACAGGTTACTAGCTAAAAGGCTACAACATATAACAAGAACTCTTCTATCAAACATTGGTACTTGGAACAAAGCTGATGAAATGCAATTACTTAATTTTATACTTTCTTACTTTACTAAGACATGCTAATCTTATAACTACCAAGCCGATAGGTTCGCTAAGGAGCACTGATGTGAGGCCTGGACATCACACAGCATTAGTGTAAACAGTAAAATATTGAAATAAAGGATCAAAACACAAGATATAAAAATGCTATCACATGATTCTGGATCTTTAGCACCGCTGTGTAATCTCTAATATAAAAGCTAGCATTTGAGACACAACCAGAGAACTAGCTTTATCTGCCCTAACATGCCAGGCTCAGGAGATTAAGGGCTTAATGAGCTGAATCAGACGTTTCAGAGTAAGAACAACTCCAGACACACCCTCCAGGCTGGAATTTGGGTAAGTGTGTGTTAGGATTGTACAGTGCTAAAGGTTGGATTTCTGAAAACGCCTCAACAGTTTAAGTTCCAAAGAAATAATTTATACGCAGATATACAGCAGATCTTCAGCTTCAGCTCACAAAGAACTTTTTTCCAAACCAGACATCAACTATACCACTTATTGTTCCTCTTTGCCTAAATCCGGCTGACATTTTTACATGAAATCCAACTCCGCATTTAACAAAATAACTTTGTATTGAATTTTATAAAATGCATTTAAATACTTGAAAAAAAGAACAGCTATGCACATTGAAAAATATTGTATGCATTACTGCATTAATGTTATGACATATAAATTGTGTCTGATTTGACTCTTTTAACACTGAGCGCTGGGAATGAATCTTCTTACTGAAGCGAACGACACATAGCTAACTCAAAGCACTGTGAGAGAGGAAACTTTCAGCTCATATCTGTGCATGGTGTGAAGTAACAAAGGAAGAGAGGACTGTACCGTGTTTACACAGCACAGTGTGTGTGTGTGTGTGTTTGTGTGTGTGTGTGTGTGTGTGTGTGTGTGTGTGTGGTTTTCGAT
>JAQMYM010000012.1:27647952-27661906 GCA_030014255.1 Parauchenoglanis ngamensis
TTCTCCTCTGATAAGACAGAAGCAAACAAGGAGTCAGACAACTCTATCTCTTCCTGAGCTTGCTTTCGGGCCTGGGCCCTAGTCAGAACACTGACAGCAAAAACCCCTGGATGACATTGAGCTACCCCACTTTCAACATCGGAAATAGGGACCTCAACAACCTCAGGAACCGGGTAGACTTTACCGCCGGCTATATCATTACCCATAATAAAGTCAACACCATCTATGGGAAAACCTGAGCGAACTGCTACCGGGAAGGAACCCGTAACCAAGTTAGATTTAATATAAATATGATGCAAAGGCACAGGCACAAAGCCCATCCCAATACCCCTGACAATTGTACTCGTACCACAGGCAGATGAATCACTCAAAGGCAGAATGGAGGAAAGGATGAACGACTGGGAACCACCCGTGTCTCGCAGTACTGTAACTTGGCGCTCGTCCTCGGGCTTTCCTGTCAAAGACACACGTCCTGTAAATATAAAGGGTTTAAAACACTCATCGGGCATTTTTTGGACACTGGACTGGTCATCAGAGATCTCGGCTTTAATCAACGCGGTACCCTTCGGCTGTTTGGCAGCTGCTGTCTGCTGCCTCCGCTTTAGTGCTATGCAGTCTGCAACTATGTAACCAGGCTTATGGCAAAAAAAACACTGCTCCTCCGGTTTATGACCCATGGAGGATGCACTACCTTGCGTACTACGAAAGTCACTAGGCTTTCGGGCAGATCCACGGGCAAAATAGGAGTCATGTTTGATAACATTTTTATGAATCAGAGTATACTCATCTGCTAACGTAGCAGCCTCCTGCAGTGTGCCTACCTTCTGTTCATTCAAATAAACTAATGTACGCTCAGGCACACAGTGTTTAAACTCCTCTAAGAGTAATAGTTCACGTAATGAAGCAAAATCATCAGCCTTACATGCTGAGCACCACCTATCAAAAAGGATCCCCTTTTCCCTGGAAAAACTCAGCATACGTCTGATTAGGTGTCACCCGAAGACTTCGAAACCGCTGTCTGTAAGCCTCTGGCACTAGCTCATATACCCGTAAAATAAAATAACACAACACAGCCGTAACAGCGGTCTTGAGAATATCTAAACGAGAATATCTATCTCTAAATCAGAATAGTTTAGAGGGGTAACTTATTTTACAGTGTGTGTGGTGTTTGTTAGTTTGTGTTACAGTGTGTGTTAGTGTGTGTGATGTGTAGTGTGTTGTGTTACATTGTGTGTTAGCTTGTGTTACAGTGAGTGTGGTGTGTAGTGTGTGTTAACTTGCGTTACAGTGTGTTACAGTGTGTGTGACGTGTTATTGTGTACTTTACAGAATGGTTGATGAATTGTTCTCATCCTGGAGGTACGTGAGAGTCTTTTTTTATTATATTATCTTTATGATTACATAATATTTCTATATAATTTCATATCTCTTAATTACACTTATAAAAATCTTTTTTGGTCATTCGATTAGGAAACAATCGATGGTACTGTGAGAACATGAACATGACCTGTGTGGATCCCAAAACGATTTGTGAGAATGCTATATACCGTAATTGCACTGGTGAGAATAATTTATTCTGCTGTATTTTATTAATATTCATTTATAGCTACTTTATTTAACACAGAGATCTTATTGAACATGAAAGCCACTTCCCCGTCTACACTCCCTCGTCACTACATGAACCATAAACGTGTAAATGCAGTGAGTTTAATACAGGTTGCAATCCTGAACAAGGAGGAACATTTTATTTAATATCATTTACACTTTCACTTACAGACTTTTTAAAATAATGAGTGCATATTAAAAACCTTATCATTAAACCTTGCATTATTGTTGTACTCTGACATTTTAATATTTTTGATTCTGGTTCTAGATAGTTCAAATGATGACGTCATCACATTAACAGGATCGTCTTCACAATGCTACAAGTGTGGAGATCCTTATAAGCAAACGGAAGGACACATTCAAATTAATTTTACATTTCCTGACCAAGCCTCCAACAGTAACACCAGCTATAGGTAAGAAAATGTCCAGCACAGCCTTGTGTTGTAAAACTTCATTGGTTTAAATCTATAACTCTTTAACAAAAGTTACAGAATTTTTTTATAGCCATGAAAATATGAATCATGCACATGACTTCAGCAGCTGACACAGAAAACACACATAATACTAAAATATTATTCTGGTTTGTGGTGCATTAAAGTGGGTAAAGCATATATTGGTATGTTATTCTGATCTTATTCTGTCTGATCTCTTAAAGACTCACGAAAAAGTCAAATGAAACTAAACCGAGCCAAACAGGCATTAGTGCACATCCAATATGACGCGATGAGATTAAATACTGTGAGATGCGTTGAAAAATAAGAATATGTCCTTTTGATATGGACTATGGTCTGAAATATCATTTGCTGTGGTGATATTAGTCAACATTTTAAGACAGTTAATGATCAAATTTCAGACATAATGGATTGCACAGTGAATGTCTGCAAATTTAATACACAATCGACAGACATTAATTTGTGCATGTGACTTAATCACACTGCAGTGGGTAGGATTTAATACCGAAATTGTGTCCATAGGTACAGTATATTCAGACTTTAGACATAACTACATATTTAAGTACTATTCAGAATTTATGAGACAGTCATGCACATGAGGTTTGCAAATTAACTTACGAATGAACTTAAAATCATCTTCTTCCTCAATCTGTGGGTATGTTTTCTGAACAGGAAAGCACATCATATTAACAAAAACATCAACATTATAAACCCCATTTCCAAAAAAAAAAGTTACTGTGTAAACTTTAAATAAAAACAGAATGTAATGAGTTGCACATCATGTAAACCGATACCGAATTGAAAATAGAATAAAAACAACATATCAAATGTTAAAACTGAGAAATGTTATTGTTTTATAAAAACTAAGTTGAGACAGTGGTGTGTTTCCCACTGTGCTGCATCACGTCTTCATGTTTGGGAGCTGAGGAGACGAGCTGCTGCAGCTCTGAAACTGAAATGTTGTCCCACTTTTGCCTGATGTAGGATTTCAGCTGCTCAACATTTCAGGGTCTTTTTTTGTTTCATGATGCTCCGGATGTTTTAAGGGTCACAGGTCTGGAGTGCAGGCCAGTTTAGTACCCAGACTCTTCTGTTACGGAGCCGTGCAGAATGCAGTTTGGAGTTGTCTTGCTGCAATCAGCAAGTCCTTCCCTAAAAAAGATGTTGTCTGGATGGCAGCATGCTTTGCTTCAAAACTTGTATATATCATTTAGCATTAATGGTCCCTTTTCAGATATGCACGCTACCCCTGCCATGTGCACTAATGCTCCATACCATCAACGATGCTGGCTTTTGAACCGTGTGCTGAATGCTCCCTCTCCTCTGTAGCCTGGAGGACGTGACATCCATAACTTTCTAAAAGAAATTCAGATTTTGATTGGTCCGACCACAGGACGGTTTTCCACGTCACCTCGGTCCATCTTTAATGAACTTGGGCCCATAGAAGGTGGCGGCATTTCTGGATCATGTTCACAGAGATTTCTGTGGATTCTCTGAAACTTTTAATGATATTATGCACCATATATGATGACATTCCCAAATTCTTTGCATTTTTGACCTGCAGCAAGCATCAAATTTGAAATGAGCTCATTTTATGCATAAAATTGTAAACTTTCTCAGTTTAAACATTTGTTATGTTGCCTATGTTCTGCTGCGAATAAAATATTGGCTCATGTGATTTGAAAGTCTTGTAGTTTTCGTTTTATTCAAATGTAAAGAACGTCCCAACTGTTCTGGAATTTGGGTTGTATTTAGCAATTCAAAATGAGCATATATTTTCAATAAAACTATAAAATTACTCAGGGTCAACATTTGATATGTTGTTTCTGTTCTATTTACAATTAAATATGGGTTTACATGATTTGCAAATCATTGCATTCTGTCTTTATTTACATTTTACACAGCATCCCAACTTTTCAATAACAGGGTTGTATTAGTAATTCAGTAAACCAAAATAGTGAATTAAAAGTGTGATACAATCTTCTACATCTAGCACACACATTATGATTTCATGGCCTCAGTTTACTATCTCCTGGCTTCATTAATTTATTGTGCATGAGTAGAAATTGAGTAGAGTAGATCCTCCATATAAAAATTTTTATGTAAAAAAACAGGGTGTGCTGGATTAATTGCTATTCTACATGCTGCTTTTTTTCTCTCTCTCTTATGAAGTCACCTGATGAAGAATCTAACTGATATGATTTTGAAAGTGATGGAGAATAAATCCTCAGCGACCTTGTCCTTGGGTGATATTAATGGCATTGTTGTGAAACCTCCAACAGAAGAATTAAATCCCATCTACTTTATGTACTCCAGTCTCACCCAGTTTAATGTAAGTATAAAAAAGATAAATATACCCTTTACATGTATCCCAAATCAATAAACATTACAACATAAAGGATTAAAGGATGCAAGTATAACCCTTCAACTTCCTACAGCTTCTGAAAATATGGTTCTATTCCCAAATTAGCTAAGAAACCTTAATCATCCAATGAACCTTTAAAAAATAATCTACTTTTTAATACAAGTGTGTGTATGAACTGCGCAAGTGTGTGGTACAAACTCCAAATTATTTCTTATTATTTTCTCAGTAATATTTTTCGGAAATGTTTTTCTACAGTATATTGATATTTATGAATAATTAAGGGTTCCTATCCTCCTAAATGAGCTCCCCTTGGAATCGTTTGCGGTAGGAAAACCCTACAATTAGAAAATTAGGGTTTTTTTTATTGTAAATCTTTTAAAATTAAAGATTCATTTTATCTAGTTGGTTATTATTAAATCAGTAATATAAGCATGAGTGTGGCCACATGCATGAGACAGGGTGGCCACTGCCACTCTTTAACAAGCCTTGCCACTCCAGTTGCCACCCCAGCCCTCACCACAAACCACATGTGTGAAACTCTGAGACACTATGGAGCTGTTATAGTGACAAATTTATTCTGTACCGAGGACAAATCTGATATTTAAAATAAACACACTGTTTTTCAGATCATCGAAGATGTATCCCAGATGCCCACTTTTGAAAGGACGTTCTCAGTACCAAAGGAGGCTTTCGAAATAGCAGTCAACAAGAGCGTTGACGTACTTTTTGCGTCACTATTACGATTTCCTAATTTTCCGCAAGTACGTATGGTTTATTACTCATCGGTTCCCAAAGTTACAGTTCCCACTGTATCTTATATCCTGAAATTCAGCATTCTTTCTTTTTAGTGTGATTCTGTAAAAAATGCAATAGCTAATCCAGTGTAATAATTATAATTAATTGTCACACTCTTCCTTTCTCTCTTCATAAGGACAAAATGAACAGCACGCTACTAAATAAAGAAGTTTACTCCATCGACATGGGAGAAGGAATATCAAATCTCATTGACACCTTTAATCTAACCTTCAGGAACATTAAACCGGTATTAATAATAATAATAGTAATAATGATAATAAAAGTAATAATTACATTGAAAAGCAACAGATATTACTTATCCATTCAGTAGTTCCACCCACCTGTAAGTAAAATCCGGGATAATATTTACATAAAAGAAATAATAATAATGTTAAATAATTATTAATTAATCAACTACTCACAGTTACTCACAGTAATTAATAAATCAGTCAATCAATCAATTAATTAAATACAAATGTAATAAAATATGCAAATGCATAGAAATATATAATAACATTTCTTTAAAAAATGTGGAACTCTTAACGGTTCTTCAGTTGCCATTCTGAGAGTGTTTTCCTCTCAGAAAGTATTCCCAGAACTAGGATTCTTAGCTTCTTGAAACTCAATCTAATATGGAAATATCACACACATTGTAAAGTTCTATACATAAGCTTTAAGGCCTCCATTAGAGGAAGAACCAGAGAACTGTTAAGGGACCGTATACTGCAGGTTTGTACAGTTTATTATCTAACTGGGTCTCTTTTTTCTCCACAGGATGCTGGAAGTCCTTTGTGTCACTCTTGGGATGGACAAGGTTGTTGTATACACATACTGTGGATTCTGTATGATATATATGTTTGGAATAAAGACTTCGGCATGCTGTTGTACAAAAATATTCCACAATGGGGTGGTTGATTATTTTTCTATAACAACAAGTGTTTTATTCTTCTTATACCACCAGAAATTAATTTCTCAAAGTTAATTTATTAATGAAGACATGGCATGCTTTTTTTTTATCCATTTGTAGTTACATTAAATGTTGTGGAACATCAGCGAAACAAATTAGTTCCTGTTGTCACTTACATTATAACGTAATGACAGCTATAAACAGCCGTTCCCTCACCAGCCTCCCTTTATTCTCTCTCTTCAAGTTAAGAAGTAAAAAAATCGCAGCTTGTCATCTTAGAGAGAAAGTGCAGTGCAGTATAAACTCCTCTGTCCTGAAGATGAGGGAAAACGTACAGTTCCAACTTTACCTCTGACTGTTACACAGTGCTGACATTGGAGACTTCTTCCTACATGATAAAAAGAAAATCTCCTTACAGAAAACTTCACCGTATTGATGACTGCACACTATTTTTGCGTAAATGATTACATATTAGAACAAGCGGATTAATATCAATCTGTGATTTGCAGCTGCACTACTGTGAGAGCTGCTGTTATAGAAAATTAATCAACATCTTCTGACCAATCAGAATCCAGAACTCAACAGCGTGTGGTGTGAAGCAGAAGACACAAAAATCTAATTTGCCAAAGTTTTGTTTAGTCTCAAAACAGTTGCAGGTAACTGATGTTTTTTTCCTCAGAGAGTACTCCAAATTGGACGACTTATGGATGCAACACTTCCTATATTAATGGCACTGTAACCTGTGCATGCCAACACTTAACCTTCTTTGCTGTGTTGATGGTGAAATCATTTTTCGCTCTTTTGATTTCCACAACAGTTACAATATACTTACATTATACTTACATGTTTATGAGCAGTGGTATAATTATATAACATAAATACCCAATATTTTGCATAATAATTATATAGTACATTAATCTGCCCTGAATAAAGTAGTGTGTGTTTTACAGACTCCTCACCCACAAATCTCAAACACTGACCTGAATAATCTCACCTACATCACCTCCATCGGGTGCGGTCTGTCCCTCTTCTTCCTCAGCATAGCTCTCTTCATGCACTTCCTGTTAAGGTAAAGGAGATATAAATACATTGGAATACCTTAGTGGTCTGTCTTTCCTCCCTCTCTCTTTCCCTCTCTCTCTCTCTATATATATATATAATATATAAATGTACTTCTCTAAAGTTATGAATCAGTTTTTCCAAAATGTAAGATCCACATTGTTACTGTTACATATACAGCCTTGGTTGACACAAGTTGACATTGTTTCTCATAAAGTTTGCTGCTTCACTGTTTTTAGATTTTTCTCTGGTGTACTAAAGTATAATTACAAGCATCTCATAAGTGTCAACAGCTTTTATTGACGTTTACATTAAGTTTATGCAAAGAGTCAATATTTGCAGTGTTGGCCCTCTTTTTCAAGACCTCTGCAATACGCACTGGCATGCTTTCAATCAACTTCTGGACCAAATCCTGACTGATGGCAGCCCGTTCTTGCATAATCAATGCTTGGAGTTTGTCAGAATTGGTGGGGTTTTGTTTGTCCATCCGCCTCCTGGAGATTGAGCACAAGTTCTCAATGGGATTAAGGTCTGCGGAGTTTCCTGGCCATGGACCCAAAATGTCGATGTTATGATCCCTGGGCCACTTAGTTATCACTTTTAACTTATGGCACGGTGCTCCATCATGCTGGAAAAGGCAGTGTTCCTCACCAAACTCTTTTTGGATGGTTGGGAGAAGTTGCTCTCGGAGGAACTTTATTTTTACCATTCTTTATTCGTGTCTGTGATCTTAGGCAAAATTGTGAGTGAGCCGACTCCCTTGGCTGAGAAGCAACCGCACACATGAATGGTCTCAGGATGCTTTACTGTTGGGATGACACATGATGGTAGCGCTCATCTTTTCTTATCCGGACAACCTTTCTTCCGTATGCCCCAAACAATCGGAAAGGGATTCATCTGAGAAAATGACTTTACCCCGGTACTCAGAAGTCCAATTCCTTTTGCAGAATATCAGTCTGTCCCTGATGCTTTTCTTGGAGAGAAGTGGCTTCTTTTCTGCCCTTCTTGACACCAGGCCATACTCTAAAAGTCTTGGCCTCACTGTGTGTGCAGATGCTCTGCCGTTCCTGAGCGAGCTCTGCACTGGTGGTGCCCTGATCCCGCAGCTGTATCCACTTGAGGAGACGGTCCTGGTGCTTGCTGGACTTTCTTGGGCGCCCTGAAGCCTCTTCACAACAATTGAACCTCTCTCCTTGAAGTTCTCGATGATCCGATAAATAGTTGCTTTAGATGCAATCTTCCTAGCAGCGATATCCTTGCCTGTGAAGCCCTTTTTGTGCAAAGCAATGATGACTGTACGTGTTTCCTTGCAGGTAACCTTGGTTAACAGAAGACGAACAATGATTTCAAGCACCACCCTCCTTTTAAAGCATCCAGTCTGCTATTCTTACTCAATCAGCATGACAGAGTGATCTCCAGCCTCGTTCTCGTCAACACTCTCACCTGTGTAAATGAGAGAATCACTGAAATGATGTCAGCAGGTCCTTTTGTGGCTGAATTGCAGTGAAAATGGTTTTTTGGGATTAAGTTCATTTTCATCGCAAAGAGGGACTTGGCAATTAATTGCAAATCATATGATCACTCTTCATAACATTCTGGAGTATGAAAATTGCCATCTTAAAAACTGAGGCAGCAGACTTTGTAAAAATTATTATTTGTGTCATTCTCAACTTTTTGCTACAGCCGTACTGTATAATACAGTGCTAACATGTAGATGATTGCAGTTTGAGGCCCTTATTTACTAAGGATAACTGTGGGAAATGACGCCATGTGCAAATTCAGGGATGAAAACAGTATTTAAATGAATATTTTGCATGTTTTGATTGTTTCTGATAGTCAGGTCCTGTTTAGATATCAAAGAAACTCCTGTGTCAGAGTATGTTAGTGTATCACAGAGTTTTAAGGATATCAGAGTGTGATAGTGTGCTACAGTGTGTTATTGTTATAGTGTGTTAGTGTGTGCTAGTGTTACAGCGTGTTATAGTGTGTTACAGTGTGTTAGTGTTGTAGTGTGTTAGTGTGTTAGTGCTACACTGTATTAGTTTGTGTCAGTGTTACAGTGTTTTATAGTGTGTTAATGTTACAGTGTGTTAGTGTGTGTTACAGTGTGTTGGTGTTAGTGTGTTGGTGTTACAGTGTGTTATAGTGTGTCAGTGTGTGTTAGTGCTACACTGTATTAGTTTGTGTTAGTGTTGCAGTGTTTTATAGTGTGTTAGTGTGTGTTAATGTTACAGTGTGTTAGTGTGTGTTACAGTGTGTTGGTGTTAGTGTGTTAGTGTGTGTTAGTGTTACAGTGTGTTAGTGTGTGTTACAGTGTGTTGGAGTTAGTGTGTTAGTGTTAGTGTTACAGTGTGTTAGAGTGTTTGTGTTATAGTGTGTTAGTGTTAGTGTGTGTTAGTGTTACAGTGTGTTACAGTGTGTTTGTGTTAGTGTGTGTTAGTGCTACACTGTATTAGTTTGTGTTAGTGTTATGGTGTTTTATAGTGTGTTAGTGTGTGTTAGTGTTACAGTGTGTTGGTGTTAGTGTGTTGGTGTTACAGTGTGTTAGTGTGTGTTAGTGTTACAGTGTGTTACAGAGTGTTTGGGTTATAGTGTGTTAGTGTGTGTTAGTTGTACAGTGTGTTAGTGTGTGTTGCAGTGTGTTAGTGTTACAGTGTGTTAGTGTGTTTTGCAGTGTGTTGGTGTTACAGTGTGTTAGTGTGTGTTGCAGTGTGTTGGTGTTACAGTGTGTTAGTGTGTGTTAGTGCGTGGACATTGAGCTCAGCTCCTCTCCTTGGTTTGTCCGCAGGAAAGGCCGAGCCAGCGTTTCAGTCCACATCCTCATGAACCTGTTCCTGGCCCTGTTCCTGCTCAACCTCTGCTTCCTCGTCAACCAGTCTGTGGCTAACACAAAGAATGTGATCGGCTGTAAGTTAATGGCAGGAGTGATGCACTACTCCATGCTGTCCACGTTCACATGGTTCGGCCTGCAGGCGCTGCATCTGTGTTTACAGCTCGCACAAAATGTGAGCAGCATCCAGAATTACATCACCAAATTGTCCATCGCTGGCTGGGGTGAGTTCAAAACAAGAGAACATGTCTGCTCGGTAGTAGTGAGAGAGAAAGAGAGAGAGAAAAAGAGAGAAACAAATATGAAAGTAGTGTTTTGTATTGATTGTAACTGACATGAAGAGAAGACAGACAGGAATTTTTAAATAAACTTTACAGTTCTATTGATATATAATCGTAATTTATTATATTTGTTCATTTAAACAGGAAATTGTGACCTTTGACCTCTGCTCTTTTCAGTGCCTCCTGCCCTCGTGGTGACGGGTATTTTCATTTATCAGAAATACGACAGGGACGACATCAGCTCTGATACGGGAAATACAGTGTCAATGTGAGCAACAGGAACACAGAAACACTCCGTTCTTTTCCTGATTTTAATACATGTACAATATTCAGCATAACTGAGGGACAGAAAAAGTTAAAATACTAAAAAGTGAGAACACAACACAGCAACAATTCCAACAATTACTCACAGTTACTCACAGTTACTCACAGTTACTCAGTTACTCAATTGTACTCACAGTCACTCAATTCTACTCACAATTACTCACAGTTACTCACAGTCACTCAATTCTACTCACAATTACTCACAGTTACTCACAGTCTCTCAATTTTACTCACAATTACTCAGTCTCTCACAGTCACTCACAGTCACTCGCACTTATTCAGTTACTCACAGTTACAACTAGTCACAGTTACTCACAGGTACTCAGTTATTCATAGTTAGTCACAGTTACTCACAGTCACTGACAGTTACAACTACTCAGTCACACACAGTTATGCCAAGTTACTCACTGTTACTCACAGTTACAACTACTCAGTTACTCACAATTACTCAGAATTATTCACAGTTATTTACTGCTACTCACATAGTTACTCACATTTTTTTCACCCTTACAATTATTAGCAGTTACTCATGGTTATGCACAGTTACACAGGTAAAATTACTCACAGTTACTTACAGTTACTCATAATTACACTCAGTTATTAAGTTAACCGTAAGTACTCACGGTTTCAGTTATAATTACTCAGGTACTCACAAGTACTCACTCTGTTACTGTTACAATTACTCACTGTTACTCAGTTACAATTACTCAGTAATTCACAATTATTCACAGTTACTCACCATTTCAAGTACTCATGGTTACTCACAATCAGGCTTTGGCAGTAATGGAATACATGGAATGGCGTTACGTAATTAGGATACAAAAAGGTAGTTTACAAAAAAATAAATACTTACAGAAAAAAAATTATTTAAAGACAACATAATGGTGAAATTTCCACCCAGTGAACGCATTTTTTCACCAGAGACCATGATGATGAATTTGGTGACTATAAGATTAGCTCTGATTTCACTCCAGACCAGAGTGGTGATATGAGACTCAGGAAGTGCTGTAATGTGGCACATGTGCATGTAGTATATCGCAATTACTGATTATTTATTTATTTATTTTTAAATAATTATTTTTTATTTGATTATTTTCAGGGTGTTAATTAAATAACCCTTCATTGATTATTCAATTGGTTTTATTTTAAAAAATATATATTATATACAAAAGATATTTATTTAAAATATTTATTTGCATTTTAAGCAGCACTACTACAGAACTAACTAGGCTTAATTAAATAGCAGTTCACTAATTACAATATTAGTCACATTTATCAGATAATCTGTAACAGCATGAGAATATTATCAAGTGCTCATGTCAACCAAATGAATGGTAATATTCATTCAGTATAACCATTATATATGAAAGGTACTGAATAAACACTCAGACTAACTCAAGGTGATGGTATGACTTTGTTTACTGCTTATCACTTTTTGCAGCTGTGTGTCTATTTTAAGCCATGATTTGTTAAAATTTCAAACATACAAATTCAAAATAAAGATAAAATAAATATCAGCTGCCTGTTTCTCTCACTGAAACTCTCCCATGCTAAGCTCATTTTGCTTGTTGTTTGCGCGTGCGAGGCGAATCATTTTCAGTGTGCGGAATCGACTCCAAATATTTGCATTCGACACTTAGTTTTGAATGCCCGAGATTAGTGAAGTCGAGAAAATAGGCTAGTTTAACTTTTTATTTTTTTAAGCTAATTGATTCAAAAAGCTTAGCTAGCTGCTGTCGAACAAAACAAAACAAAGCTGTTCTGGACAATTCCAGCAGGAACATCATGCTTCTCCTCACATTCCCACAAACGAATGATAATATTACTCACATTAAAACACAAGTTATGTCATGAGGCCAGCAGGGTAGTGTACTGTAAATAGTTTCATACCATAGAGAAAGTCCTGCTGATGTCTCTGCTCCTCCATTTCACTGAAATGTGTTTGTATGAAGTGACACAGCGCATGCGCAGTGTGTTTCATAAAGCAGTTCAACTAATAATGAAATTATTGGCAATTATTTGTATCAATTTTTATTAATTTTATTGATTAGTTGTTGCAGCCCTTATGCATTTTAAAATTGTAATCCTGTAAATAATCTGTTTTTACTAAATCTTTCGGTAATCTACAAAAAACAGATTACAGTTACCTTTTTATGTGTCCTAATTAGGTAATGCCATTCCATGTATTCTGTTACTCCTCAAGTCTGACTGTAAATGTTTATAAATATAAACAAATAAAGAAATGACAAGATTGGAAAGAAAGAAAGCAAGGAAGAAAGGACAAAAGAATGATGTGTTAAAGAAAGAAGAAGAAAGAAAGAAGAAATGTTAAAGTATTAAGTAAATATGTATAAGGATATTAAAAGCATAAAAAATATAAAGATATAGAATATACTTATTGTCATAACAATACCTTAAGTATTGTTTTTTTTATAAAAAGATAAGTCAAATTTAATCATTAAAATGATATTTTAAATAGAAAAAACAAAGAAATAATAAAATAAGAATTATTTAAAATATACACCTAAAATCTATGTACATATATTATTTTTGCTTTTTTTTTTTATTTCTCAGTAACAGCCACAGAGGAAATGCTGAAATGCTGAACACTGACTGAGTTCTTGGCTGATAAACTCGTTTATTCTCGCAGGTGCTGGATCACCGACCCAACCGTGCACTATGTAGTGAACATCGGCTACTACTCCGCCATCTTCCTCTTCACCTTCCTCACCTTTGTGGTGATGCTGCGCTGGCTCTTCCTGCTCAGAAGTAAGCGCCCCATCATCCCCATTTCAGAGAAAAAGTCAAGACCCTCAGATGCTCTGACCATCATGGGCCTGTGCAGCGTCCTGGGACTGAGCTGGGGCTTCGCTTTCTTCGCCTACGGCCCCATGCAAGTCCCCGCCTTCTACATCTTTACCATCCTCAACTCCTTCCAGGGTGAGTGCGGGAGGAAAAAGTGCTCATTCTTTAAAGTCATCCTTAGTAACATTTTTTTCATGTTTTTTAAAAAAAAAAATCTCCCTAGATAGGGCCCAAAATACACACTTTAGTTTTTACTGATCTCTAAGTCACTTGCTCTTTACCTTGTTTGATTTAACTCTGTTACAAAGTGAAGCTATTTTTTTAATACAACAGTTTTGAGAAAATAATAGACAGGTAAATTATAGTATACGCTACGAAGTGAAAGTGAGACTAAAAGGAGAAAAATATACCATAAATCAGAATATTATATATATATATATATATATATATATATATATATACATTGTTATGACAATAATATATATACACACGTGGACAAAATTGTTGGTACCCTTCAGGCAATGAAAGAAA
>JAQMYM010000012.1:27665674-27676577 GCA_030014255.1 Parauchenoglanis ngamensis
TTCTGTGACCATTGTGAGTTTTTCTTTCATTGCCTGAAGGGTACCAACAATTTTGTCCACGTGTGTGTATATATATAACTTATGGGTTATGTCAAGTTTATGTAGGTTGTGATCTTGAAGCAGGTCAAATTTTTTGTGGCTTAATGTCTTTGTAATTCCAAGATTTCTTGTTCTCACACGTCTGTCAGAGATCAGCTGATCCATCTTTTCTCTCCTCAGGATTCTTCCTGTTTATTTATTACTACAAGTCCAGTATGCTGGTTGGTGATGCTGAAGAGGATAGCAGCTCTCCTACGGAGACCTCAGTGGTGGAAAATCCGTATGGCAAACCCAAACAGTTCTAACTCCAGGATCAGTGGAGAGTAAAACTGCAATGCTTTAACTATAAATGAGCACAACTTACAGTTATTCAAATTAACTTTAGCATATGTGTGAGTTACTGTTGCATTTTAGTTAGTTAGTTATCAACAACAGATAGTTTAAGTATGTAATAACTAAACAATACAACTTATTACCTTCTGTGATGTAGCATTTGTGCATAAATCTAAACTTATGTTATAAAGTTCATCAATTCAGTTTAATATGTATATGTCTTTTTCTACTTACAGTTACTATAAAACTTTCAATGTAGAAGCTTTATTAGTAATGTTATATTATTATTACATTTATTTACATTTGAATAAATTTTGTCTATTTTTTATTTTTCCAGCTATAGAATGTATATGAGCTAACAATGAAGTTTATAAGAGAATGTGTAATTGTGAAGTAGACAAAATATTAAGGTGGCTTTGTTTATTTCTCTCATTTTTATTCCACAACTGATGTTATAGCTGTGTACTGTAATTTTAATAATATCACCAACATTTAGTTTTAATTTTCTTATTAAATAAAATGATAAATGATTCTATTTGGCTGTGTTTTATGAGGAAATTTTTAAAATAAATATTCATACTAATTAACACATCACAAATTAACCAGAATATGGAGTACTAGTTTTATTGTAATAACACATTCAATAGTCAGGTGTTAAGTGTTTATCGAAATAATTTCATGGAATTAGTTAAAAAATACTATTCACATGTGTATTAGACAAGGGTATATTTTGAATAGCTTTATGAATGAAATGTCATTTAAAATTAAAACTACTAGATATATTTAGAAAGAAATGATAAGTCAGGGTCTGTGTGATAATATTATGTAACATTATATAATTTGAACACTAAAAGCAACAAAGAAAGAAAGAAAGAAAGAAAGAAAGAAGGGAAGGAAGAAATTTTTGGTTCATGGAGAAACCAGTCATTAAAGAATCCAATCAATATAATTCAGACAATAGCACTAACCGGTACAATTCCAGCAAACAATGAATTGTTCAGCATAAATATCATCTTAAGGTAATGTTTACAGAACATTAGGTTCTAGGAAATAAACTTTCTAATGATATACGCTACATAGCCAAAAGTATGTGCACCCCCTGACCATCACTCCCATATGTGCCTGTTGAACATCTCATTCCAGATTTACTCCCCCTGTGTTTGCTGTTATGATGAGCGCCACTCTTCTGTTTGGCTTCCCACTAGGTGTTGGAGCGAGGCTGTGGGGATTTGTGTTCATTCAGCTACAAAAGCATTAGTGAGGTCAGGCGCTGATGTTGGGACGTTGAGAAGGCTCCAGTTCCAGTTCATCCCAAAGGTGTTCAGTGGGGTTGAGGTCAGGGCACTCGAGTTCATCCACTTAACACACCATGTCTTCAGGGAGCTGTGTTGTGCACAGGGGCACTGTCATGCTGGAACAGGTTTGGGCCTCTTAGTTCCAGTGAAGGGAAACTGTAACGCTACAACATACAGAGACATTCTGTACAGCTGTGTGCTTCCGAATTTGTGAAAGAACCACGTATGCGTGTGATGGTCAGGGGTGCACATACTTTTGGCTATATAGTGTATTTCAATATGGTGAGAGTTGAGCTGTGTCTCATTTCATGCACTTTCATTAGTACACTTTCTTTGAGAGTGTGAAGTCTTCAGCATTGTTCACACTCAACAGTTTGAGTGCTTTGAGTACAGCATCCGGGTACTCTTAGTGCACCGCGTGTTGACATGCTTGTCCGTGTGAACACACTTTATTGATTGGAAATTGAGGCACAAGATTAGAAACTCCTGTTTATGTGTAATATTAAAAAAGATGTAATTAATTAACCTTTTTTTTGCATCTTGTTATATTATCAACTTTATTGATGGAAAATATTCAAAAATATATACTTTTCTGGCAATAAACATAAATAAATGTTTTTTTGTTTGTTTTACTTTAATATATAACGTGAAACCAGACTACGTTTTTTAAATCTGTTTTATTGTGTAATGGAGGTTCAGCTAGCGAGATCGGCCAGGATTCCGTGCGTGACGTGTTTGCGTCATGACGTCAGAAGCCGCTGCGTGCTTTCGTACGTAGACGTCTTCCGTCGAGCGGGAAAGTTCATTCTGAACTCGGCTTGTTTTGGAGGAGGTGAGAGTTTTGTTGTTTTGTCTTGATTCTTTGGTTATTGTTTTTCCCCCCTTGTGTGTAATGTGTCAGGTGGATTAAAGAATAAAATTGACAACGCGTCAAACTTTTATCTCGCTGTGTAATCTTCAGTTAACAAACCAGTATTAATGTGGGACTCAGTTTAATTAACAGTTGCTTGTTTCTTCTTCTTCTTTTTTTTAGTTATCAGCAGCGATGTTGTAGCTAGCATCGTATAAAAATATTTGCGGTAGTATTAGTATCGTTAGCGAAACAGTTACTGTTAAAAAAAGAGTGAGGCGACTTGTAGAAGTACGTAAACACGGGCAGAATGCCAAATACTTCCGTGATCACTATATAAGTGCACGACGTAGGGTGCAAAAATAATGACGTCCGCGCCCTACGTAGTGCACAAGGTGTTTGATTCTGAGCAGTTCGGAACACGGCCGTTCCTTTTAGCTGCCATTTTGTTTTTTGTAAGTTTGCATTGCAATTAAAGCAATAATAAAATATTTAATATGATCATATTTGTAGCTCCATGTCAAATAATGACTAACATGCATCAGTTAACTATATATTTAATGTTGTGCGTAATATTATATAGAAACAGTATACATGTTGCTTGTAAGTTACACTCCTATATACACAGGTTTTTGTGAATTTGTATTGAAAGTGTGTATGTGTGTGTAAACTGTGTGTGTGACGGTGCAGGTGGTGAAGATGGCGATGAGTGTGAGTCGAGTGGAGGTCGAGGCCGATGTCGAAGAGGAGGAAAGCTTCGGCCCACAGCCACTGATCCGCCTGGAGGTACGAGGGCATGGTGTACACACACTCCGTCAGGATTAACACAGTGTACACGAACACACAATACACACACAGAGTTCTCAGGTCGTGTGTGTGTGTGTGTGTGTGTGATACAGCAGTGTGGTATCAGTGCAAGTGATCTGAAGAAGCTGGAGGACGCGGGGTTCCACACCATCGAGGCCGTGGCGTACGCACCTAAGAAAGAGCTGCTGAACATTAAGGGCATCAGTGAGGCCAAAGCTGACAAGATTCTGGTGAGGAGCGAAAATAAACACACCCCAGAACTGTCTGACTCCCTATAAAACCGCTTGTCACTCTTTCCTCATAACGCTGTCTCTTCCTATAACTGTCTCTCTCTCTCTCTAGAGATGAATATCTGTCTCCACCCTTCCCTGTGCCTTTCTGTATCTCTCCTTATCATCTTATTTTCTGTCTCTCTCTTCCTGTAACTCTTTCTCAAACTGTCTCTCCCTCTCTCTATAACTGTCAGTGTCTCTCTTACTAACGGTCACAATCTACCCATAAACTGTCTCTCTTCCTTCAACTCTGTCTCTATGACTGTGTGTCTGTCTGTCTCTCCCTCTATGCCCATCTGTGTTTCTCTCTCTCTCTCCTTATGACTCTCCGTCTCCCTAGTTGTCTCTTTCTCTCATGGCTCTCTTGCCTGTCTTGTTCTGTCTCTCCCTACAAACATCTCCATCTCTCTGTCTTTGTTTGTCTCTCTCTCTCTCTCTCTCCTTACCACTGATGGTATTTCTCCTTATGTGTTTTTTCCTCTCTTCCTTTTCTTTCTTATCTGTCTTTCTCTCTCCCTATGACTGTTTGTCTAGTGCTCCCTCTCCCCCCTCTAGCAGTAGTGTTCTCCAGTCATTCAGCCATGTACAGTTGTACACCATCACGTGTGTGTGTGTTGTACAGGGCGAGGCAGCTAAATTGGTTCCAATGGGGTTCACCACAGCGACAGAGTTTCACCAGCGCAGAGCCGAGATCATCCAGATCTCCACCGGCTCCAAAGAGCTCGATAAACTGCTGCAGGGTGAGAGAGAGAGAGAGAAAGACACACACACACTTAATGTGGTTCAGTTCAGCCCTGTTTATGCAGTGTGTGTGTGTGTGTGTGTGTGTGTGTAGGCGGTATTGAGACGGGTTCCATCACAGAGATGTTCGGTGAGTTCCGTACAGGAAAGACTCAGCTGTGCCACACACTGGCGGTGACGTGTCAGCTTCCCATCGATCAGGGTGGAGGAGAGGGGAAGGCCATGTACATCGACACTGAGGGCACATTCAGACCCGAGAGACTGCTCGCTGTGGCAGAGAGGTCACACACACACTGACACACTAGACCATACATCATACACTGCTCTGTTCACAAGAAACAGCTCAAAATCTCATTTGTGTGTGTGTGTGTGTGTGTGTGTGTGTGTGTGTGTGTGTTCAGGTACGGGCTTGTCGGCAGTGATGTTTTGGATAACGTAGCTTACGCTCGAGCTTTCAACACGGATCATCAGACTCAGCTGCTCTATCAGGCTTCAGCTATGATGGCCGAGTCCAGGTAACACACTCACGTGCACGCACCTGCTACACACTTGGACATGGCAACTCCACACACATGCCTTTTACACACTTATACAAACACTCGCTGCACACACCAGGGGTTGTACAACTGTTAACTTTTAATAGTTGACCAGTGATTCAAAGCACTACTATAATCCTCCCTCTATTTCTCCGTCTCCCCCCCTCCCCCTCCCCCTCCCCCTCCCCCCTGTCTCAGGTATGCGCTGCTGATCGTGGACAGCGCCACAGCGCTCTACAGGACGGATTATTCCGGAAGAGGCGAGCTCTCGGCCCGTCAGTGTCATTTGGGCCGCTTCCTCCGCATGCTGCTGCGCCTCGCTGACGAGGTGGTTCGTTTATTCAAATAAACCACAATAACATTTTATTTTTGTTTTGCAATAATGAATAATATTTCTATTGTCTAGCTATTTCCTGAGCTACTGGTTTAAGGTTTTATCAACCTCTTTTGTTGTAGTTTGGCGTTGCTGTCGTCATCACCAATCAGGTTGTAGCACAGGTGGACGGGGCGGCCATGTTCTCCGCAGATCCTAAAAAGCCAATTGGAGGAAATATCTTGGCGCACGCCTCCACTACCAGGTACGAAATATCAATCCGCTGTGCGCATGTCCCACATGTGTAGACCACATAAACCCTGTCTCTCACTGTGCTTATCTTGTCCCTCTCAGGTTGTATTTGAGGAAGGGCCGTGGTGAGACTCGGATCTGTAAAATTTACGACTCTCCCTGCTTACCTGAGGCAGAGGCCATGTTCGCCATCAACGCAGACGGAGTAGGAGACGCTAAAGACTGAGACGACCATACACCATATGTGTTCATGTGAGACGGACAATAACTGAAACATGGTGATGGATGCACTCGTGTACATGTACACACACTCTTTTCAGACTGAAGAAGCTGTAGAGTGTGTTCGTCTGCGCAGACCTGTGTGTGAGGGGACGAGGCAGGAACAGTGCCACCTGCTGGTGCAGAGTGAGCATTAAATACATGTGTTTCGGTTTACTTCTTTCTTTTGATCAAAGGATAAAATACTACATTTAAGTTCTTTTTTTTCTTGTTTGTATTTGTCTTTTTCAGATTTTTCTTTGTACTGCACTTGTTTCTGTATATAAAATTATTAAATGTTTTATTGTTGGTCATGATCACATGCTTTATTTATTTATTTCAAGACCAATTGTGTCTGAACATGTGACAAATGATCTTATGTTAAAAAACATTTAAACCAGACAAGAGTGAAATACGATACATTTCAGGATGGGTAGATGGGCCACGCCTCCTTTGTCTTCATCGACAGCATGGACTGATGGGGCACTAAGGCCACGCCTACTTCACTGGGATTTACAGGTACAGAGGCCACGCCTACTTCACTGGGATTTACAGGTACAGAGGCCATGCCTACTTCACTGGGATTTACAGGTACATAGGTCACGCCTCTTTTACTGAGACCGACACGCAGAGGCAATGCCTACCTTTATATACTTAAGTGGTGTAACGAACAATGGCTATTAAAATGTGTAAAATAAACTTTAAAGCATCATTAGTTTCAACTTGATTTTATTTCCTTCATTATTTCCACACCAGCACACAACACTAAACATTTGGAATGTTTCACATTAAGAACACTTCAACACAGGCTGCCTTTAGAGTGTATGATGGGTTTATAAGTTACCAATGAAATAAATAGTTATTTCGTAAATAAAAAGCAGCCAATCTGAGGAAACTGTTAAATAATAAAAGATAAATAAACCCACTCGTTCTGAACAGCAGCTTTTATAAATTATCATATGTTTAAGTGCTCATGTGTCAGTTATCATAATCTAATACATCACACCATTATTTCCTTTTAAAACTAGGGGGCCTAAGTAGGCAGCATTAGGGCAGTTGAGTCGTAACGGCCCTTATTTTGCTCACAGTTTACTCGCCAGTAATCAACTGATGTGGAAAGTTTAAAGTAGTCTGGAATGATCCATTATGCTGTACTCATGGGGGGGTTGGGTACATCAGTGAGAGAGAAATGTCACTCTTCACAGCCTTACAGCTGCTCAGCTGGGTTGTCAATCAAAGCCTGTAGCTCCGCCTCCAATTTAGAGCTCCCCACCTCCTGTGGATCAGTTCACCATTATTGCAGTGAGTTAAACTAAACTTTCTCAGCCTTTTTAAACAGTGATAAACAATGAGAACCTGAGTATCATCACCTGGTGCGTGTTAGTGGGTGTGCCCTGCGCCAGGTGTGCCCATTTCCTCGCCTCTGGTTCATTCCCCAAATCCTTATGACACTGAAAATGACACCGTGGGAAAAACATTTTAAAGGAACAGTTGGAAAAGAGAGGAAGAAAGATAAATGACAAAGGACAGTAAAAAAAACGAATATAGATAAAAGAATAATGGGATGAGGAATGAGTGAAAGAGAGTGATGGGGTAGACATGAAAGAACCGTTAACCTTGGCAATGTAGAGTCTCGCTGCTCGGGAGAATCCTGGGTTCAGTTCCTCAGCCTATACACACACACACACACACACACACACATTTTCTATACTCTGTTGAGCCATGTTTGTGTTTACAGGTAAACAGAGGTCCTGGTAACAGCTGTGTAGTTACATTTATTTATTTGGTTGTTGACATTATGTAAAGCTGTGAGTGTGAGAACATGAATGTGTATGTGAGACCTTGAGGAAGTTCTCCAGAGCGTGGTGTAGAGAGGAACATGGAGGAGTTTCATACAGAGCAGCTGCTGTCTTCTGCTCCAACCATGACAACCTGCTCATCTACAGGGAGAAACATGGGGAGGGAGAAAGAGAGTGAAGGACAGATGGAGAGATGGAAACTTGTCAGACAGCCATGTGTCCGCTCTGCCCTCTAGTGGCTATCACATTTAATCCTCCAAAAATATAAAAGGTGTGTGTGTAGGACAGAGACTTCACACACTTCAAGTAAAACCCCATCATTAGAGTGTAGCACACCTCATAGCACCAACAGCCCAACAGGTAGAAACACAACGGGTCATCGTCTCTGAGAGCTAAAGCACGATCCAGGTGTTCCTGAAACACACACACACGGTGATTTATTTCGTAGTAATAACTAGATTAATATAGAACGCAGTGAAGCCACTGCACAAACTAACTCTGCTTTCTGTCTCCACACACACACACACACACACACACACACACACACTGACTCACCTTCAGAATGTGGCTGCTCTTCAGTTTACTGTGCATGCTGTCACACTGCAACATCTGACTGGTCAGTATGGCAAACCTTACACACACACACAGAGGGATCAAAAAGCTGCATAATATTCATCCTTTCACCTGTGTGTTTGTGTGTGTCTCACCACTTATGACAATCAGCGTTCAGTCCGTTCCTCTGAAGTACCAACTGTGCCTCATCACGACCTACGGGGTCAAAAGGTCAAAGGTCAACTAATCGTAATAGTAAAAGTAGTAAAATATACAGATTTGAGGTTCTTTAAAATTTTGCAAATTTATATTTTTGGGATGTGTGTGTTTGCGTGTCTTCACCTTGCTCTGCGTAGCTCCGCCTCTCTTCCTCGTTCTCCGCATGCTCACACATATCATTGTAGGCACGAGCCAGTCGCCATAGAAACTCGACATTATCGCTGTACTAAACACAGGCATATACACATCAGGGGTCTCGTATTAAACCATTAAAGAAAAAATTATTATTATTATTATTAGTCAGTCACCAGGGGTCTGTTCTCTGTCAACAGGTTAAACCCGTCAGTTTTTTTCCCGGGATCCCCGGCATGAAGGAGATCACTCTGGGTCAGCAGCAGGATGAGTTCAGGACGCAACACTTCATCACCGTCCACATCGTCTTCCTCAGACTGCAGCTCGTCTGCCTGGAGAGTCAGAACTGTAGCACAGCTGCGCTCCTCCTCCTCGTCTGTAATCACGTTATATACCAACATTACTCCATAATTACTTTAAAGTTATGCTAATGTTACTCTAACACTCCACTATTAATCTGTTACTCTAACACAGATGTCCCATTAACATTACTCCAATGATACATTACTAGCATTCTCATGTTCCAACACTATTACTATAAATGTTTTAACATTACTCTCACATTTCACTTACTCATAACATTACACTTAACACATTACACACATTAACATCACTCCAACGTTACTCTAACATCACATGGACTTTCTAACTCATAATTATGACTCTGTTACTCTAACATTCTCTCATTACTCTTGCGCTACTCTAACGTTACCTGAAACTTCATTCTATTAAACACAGCTGTGTCCCAAACCACTACGCTGCTAAACACACTACATCGTAACTGTTCAGGCACAACGAACCCTTCCCTTTACCTTCATCATCCTCGTCACGGTCCTCGTCTCGGTCTGTCTCTCGGTCGGTGTAGTCAGACTCGGCAGTCGAATATGCTGTCGTGTATCTATGGATGTAACACACACACACACACACACACACACACACACAGAGCAGCTCGTTAATTAGACAAATAGCTTGCTAGCTAATCAACACTAATTCAACACTGTTCAAATGGAAACTGGGGGCGTGGCCGTGTACCCGCCCTCGCTCCGACTGCTCATCCCGTTGCTAGCAGTGAAGTAGATGGAGCTGGAGCTCATCGAGTCAGAGCGCTCCCTCGTCAGGAAGTGACGTCGCCGCCGTGACCTCTGACCCTCCTCCACTCCCTTCCTACAGACAGACAGACCAACTGACAAATCTCTAAAACATGCACTAACACTTTAAAATGTAGGTTAATATACCTGAACAGAGCGCACTAGCATACTCAAAAACAGATACTAGTGTATTAGTGCACACTACTACACTAAAACACTCACTCGCTAAACACTACTGTTATACAAGGCAACTCACTCACACTGTTCTGCCTGATTAATGTATTTTGATTGACAGGTGATGCACCGACCTGACGTCCTCGACGATGGTGTTGGCGATGTCTCTCAGGCCGTCCCTCAGCTCGGCCACTTCACCACGCAGAGTGGACACACTCATCACCACCTCGTCCAGAGTCTTCCTCAGCTCAGTGTGCTGCTCCGGGGTTAACCCGCTCAGCGCAGACGCTAGCACCACTACACACACACACACACACACACACACACTGTCATTACCAGTATGGTGATATTGTATGGTCCTGTTTTGATGGTATCCTTACTCCTCACCTTCACCGTCCTGCCCCAGGTTTATCCTCCCGTCCATAGTCGCGCTGCTCATCGCAAACCCCGCGTTGCTGCGGGTCACCACTAGGCGGCGTTCGCTCCTCTTCCGCATCATCTCCTTAATGATCAGAAATGCGATCAAACCGGTACTGACGGTGACACCGATACCGAGTCCGATCAGACCGTTACGACCCAGAGAACTCATCTTTAACCCAATCTATTATTAGCTAATATCTATTTCCAACCACAAATTTTGCTCATCTGTAGATGGGAACAGTAATAATCATAATAATCACATTAGATTAATCAGCAGCACGCGGATGACACGGTGTCCGTGTGCTTCGTATCCTAGCAAAAAAAACAATTTTTTATTTTCGCAAATTTTATTTAACCACCTATTATTTTTGTCGAAATGTAAAAGAAAATCAGCCAGATATTTCTGAGTTAATTTTAAATCGAGCCCACACACACACACACACACCGGTTTCTTCACGTCATGTCATCATCAGCTCGTGCTGATTGTGATAACGATACCGAGTGCCTGCACGCGCACCTCGGTCATGAACTCCTCAGCTACACTTCCGGATACAAAACCCCGCTGCTGCAAATAACCAAAAACGTTAATTCGCACATTTATAAGAAATTGGTAGACACTTTCGATTTTAAATGGAAATTACCGTCCTGTTGAACGAGCACGAGAGGAAAAACTCGGCAACGTTCTTTAAACTTGTAAACAAACAACGGTACATCAGCGCCCTCTAGCGTCTTGGAGGTTAATAGGTTAAAGACACGCGCATGCGCAGTGTGTCTTAAACGAGTACACGGCCGCTATCTCAGTGCGCATGTGCAGTGTCGATAC
>JAQMYM010000012.1:27678045-27690288 GCA_030014255.1 Parauchenoglanis ngamensis
CCACACGCTCATCATTATTCAACACACGCTCATCAGTATTCACCACACGCTCATCAATATTCACCACACGCTCATCATTATTCTACACACGCTCATCAATATTCACCACACGCTCATCATTATTCACCACACATTCATTATTATTCACCACACGCTCATCAATATTACAATATTAATATAATTATTAATAACAACCGGGTGCTTGTTGATATTCATTATGCACCCATTATTGCTGAGAATAACTGAATTTGACAATCTCATGGTTATTAATGTGTCTCTGCATTAATGAACTGTGTGTGTGTGTGTGTGTGTGTGTTACAGGCAGCCATTAAAGGGAAGCTGCAGGAGTTGGGGGCATATGTGGGTAAGCTTTTTACATACGCTGTGTAATATTTGATGGTTGTGTGTGTGACCAGGTGTGTGTGTGACCATGTGTGTGTTTATCTCAGATGAGGAGCTTCCTGACTACATCATGGTGATGGTGGCCAATAAGAAGAGCGCTCAGCAAATGGCTGATGATCTCTCACTGTTTCTGGGCAACAACACCATCAAGTTCACCGTGTGGTACGACAACTACTGCACACAGCTGCGCAACTACTGCTCACTGTGTGGTACAGCTACACACTACTAATTGTGTAACTACTGTACAACACGCACAGCTACACCAGTTTGTGTGTTTTAAGTTTTTGTGTTTTTCTGGAGAGACTTCACTATGTATCAAAACTTTGATTATTTCTCCATCAGTGATAAACACAGGTGTGATGAATGAGTACAGAGGTGTGATTTTGTGTTCCAGGTTACATGGAGTTCTAGAGAAGCTACGAACAGCTGCAGTGGGTACGACACACACACACACACACACACACAGTATGACACACACACTCCATCACTCTGAGTAAAATCCTGTTTATGTTCTGTTTTGTGTTCAGAGCCTGCATCTCTCCGCACTAAACTCCTCCCCACGGATACCAGCAGTCGGGACGAACGCAGAGGGGAGGAGTCTCGGGCTCTCACCGTGTCCAGCTCACGCGCTGATAGGTTAGAAGGGCGGGTGTCTAGCTCCGCCCATGAGCACCATGGCAGGTATTTATAAATGACGGCGTGTTTTACTGAGTTCTGGTCAGGGGTTTTATATGTGCGTGCACACACTCTAGCATGTATGCCACAGGTACACTAAGGGAATGAATTCAGACTGTGTGTGTGTGTTCATGTGTTTGTTTCAGGAGAAAGTCCTCTGACCGCTCCTCCTCCTCCAGACTGACCTCCACAGTGAAGCCTCTCGTCGAGCACTCAGATGAAGCCGTCATCGACATCAAACCCGACCTGGAGGACGATGACCTCATCTCCAGCGAGCCCAGGGTCGTGACCGCAGGGAAGCCCCGCCCCTTAACAAGCCATTCGTCCAGTCGGGGTTCAGGAAGAGCTGAGGAGAGTTACAGGTCGTCTGAGCTCATGAGAGGTCAGGAAAGGTCGAGCTCTATCTATGGGCGGGGCTACAGAGAGGGAAACAAGGTGAGGAGTTCCACCTGACTTCTTATTAAATATTATAATTACTTTGTTAAATATTCATGCGGTTCATGCTGAGTAGATCATTTACTTGAATCTACACTTAAATAAAAAAATATATTCATCATTTTTGTTTTGTTCTGATTTACCCCATTTTTAACCTGACATGTTTGTTATATGATGTTTAAAATTTTGAAAAGAATTTGATCAATTTAGTTTTTATTGATTAATTTATTTGATTGCTTGTTTATTTATTTATTTAATTTATGCAGTAATTTGCTCGATGACATCTGCTGACTATAAAAATGGGGTTGGGGAAAAAATGAAGAGGAATGGATGGGTTTTTTTTTTTTTTTTTTTTTTTTTTTTTTTTTAAATGTTTCGTTTTGTAAGAGCTACATTCCCTTTTTTTGTCGTTCTCGCAGCAGGAGGAATTTTCCCGGAAAAGGAAAGCTCCTGTGGCGAGCTCTGTGGTTCGGATTCAGAAGAGTCACGAGCAACTTTACGAGAGCGACGAGGAGGATGAGGAAGATTACGGCATGCAGAGTCGAGTTTCCCTCCCACCAAAACCAGAGCGCAAGTCTGTTTCACCTTTCCTTTAATTACGTATTTCCTAACAATTTCTATAATAATAATGATCACAGGAATTGGTCATGAATAAAGAAGTAATTTACTCCTACATTGAGTTATGTTTATGATTTAATAGGATGTAGTTCAGTAGAGTTCTGGTTTAGCACAAGCTCAGGCTCAGGTATATGGTCTGTGTTAAGGTGTATGTTTTGCTGTTGTGTCTCTGCAGACCATCTCTGCCTCCAGCGAAACAGGCCAATAAGAATTTAATCCTGAAGGCTATTTCTGAGGCTCAGGACTCTATCAGCAAGACCACAGCTGCGTACACCAGTGAGTTTTACTGAAACACACACACACAGAAGCCCACGTTCTTCTGATAGCATCAACACTGCTCTCAATCTCGTCTGTAATCTCATAATCTCACTGCTGTTTGTTTGTGTTGTTCCCATGGCAACCCCACAGTCCCCCAGAGACAGACGGTTCCCGTGGCACCACGAACCCGCTTGGCGAGTGATGAGATGAACAGAGCCGCCATCAGATTGGTCCAAGAGCACCTGCAGGAGCTCCTCCCACAGGATGCACATCACACCCGCCCGAACGGTGAGACTCCGCCTCTTAAAGGGACGGCGAGCCAAAACAATCGCTTTTGTTAAAAGTGGATCGAGCTGATGTGAGGGATGAAGAGGGTTTTTTCTTTTCTTTTTTCTCTACCCCTCTCTATCTCACTCTTTCTCACAATCTGTCTCTCTCTCTCACTCTCCAGTCCCCTCTCGCTCTCTGGCCTCACGACTGCAGCAGGATCTTCCAGATGATGAGAGCAGAGAGCAGCAGTTTGGTAAGATTTAACTCACTCACTTTCTCTCTCACACACACACACACACACAAAATTACAATTTATGTAACATGTATTAATGTTGTTTTCCCACAACATAACAGCAGAATTTATTTATTTAAAGAAAAAACCCAGAACTGATTTTTGTTGCATATATATTGTGGTGTGTATCTGATAACCAGGGTGTGTTTGATCATGACCTCACTTCCTGTTTCCTGTTGTGATTGGTGTTCAGAGCTGCAGCTGTTGGAGACAGCGAGGCTGAAGGCTCTGGACACGCGCTCCTTCATCATGAGGAAACCGGAGCTGGAACAGACTACACCAATCAGGAGCAGGCTCGACACTGTCAATCAGGAGGAGGCCCCGCCCACCACTCCACGCACAGTGCAGGCCAGGTAAGGTTTCATTAGTTCTACATGTTACCTACATAACAGCTAGGAGGGTGGTGGTGGTGGTGATGGTTCCGTGTGTCCCTCCACAGAGAAAAATCCGAGTCCAGTCCCAAGTTTATTGTGACATTAGACGGGGTGCCGAGTCCTCTAGCCAGTCTCACTGAACATGACATGGACACTGACCACGCCCCCAGCACCATGACCTTCGACCCCTCATCTGAGCACAGGCCGAAATCAGTGCAACTTAGCATGACCTCTGACTTCTCATGTGGTGGTAAGGACACGCACACAAAAACTAAAACTGAACTGGCTGATCATGTGACAGTTAACGCCCACACAACTGTGTGTGTGTGTGTGTGTGTGTGGTCTTCCTTTTTTGTTTTGTTTTTTCATTCTCTCTCTCAGATGAAGGGATGATGATGGAGGGAGAGGGAGAAGAACAGATGGAGGAGGAACCAGTGCAGGTGAAGAGACAGAAGGTGCTGGAGCGCTGCAGGTTCTGGCCGGCGTGTAAAAGCGGAGACGAGTGTGTGTATCACCATCCTAAAAAACAGTGCAGGTATGTACATGTATACTCACACACACACACACACACACACACAGAGTATAGACCTACTGATTTTCTGTAAGGTGTGTGAATAACCTGTGTGTGTGTGTGTGTGTGTGTGTGTGTATAGGATGTTTCCCAACTGTGTGTATGGAAGGAAGTGTCTGTTCATCCATCCTAACTGTAAATATGATGGCAAGTGTTCCAAAACTGACTGTCCATATACACACGTCAGCCACAGAGCCGTGCTGCAGCCTCCCAAACCAGGTGTGTGTCTGTGTGTGCCCGCTGCACTTCCTCAGCTATTCTTATGTGACGCTTCGTGCGTGCGTGTCTGTATCAGGAGTGTGACATGTCATCTGTACCTCTGTCTGTATCTGTATTTAAAGCTGAAATGGGCGTGGCCTAAACCAGAAGGTGCTTTTTCTTTCCCATTCACAAAGTATAACGATTAAAAATGGGACTCCTCAGCAGCCGTTATCCCTTACATAATAAGAACATGCGGATTTTATGCATCTCCTGAACGTGTTCTTCCTCCTCAGCCCTCAGATTCCCTGTAGAACTTTCTAGAAAACGTCCTCTCTAATGTGACTCAGGAACAAACTCTCATAACCACCGCTACGACAGCCTACATGTAAACATTTACTGTTTACACAAACATGTAGGAAAAACAACTGATTTTCACACTCCTTCACTTTATTCAAATATTAGGATTCATTTAAAATACATTTTTAAGACAAATAACTCATAGGCTGTAGAAATCCTGCTGTTGACATTTTTCGCTACTTCCCTTTAGACGCCCACAAGAGACAACAGCTCCCAGTCGCTCATGTAACAAAGGGCAAATAACAGCAGGGTTCTTTTGTACATTATGGGCCAGTTTTTACAGGAATATGGTAGAAACCTGGTTTTATTCTGGAGCTCAGTAAACTGATCAAACTACTGAGCCAACCACTGATGATAAAGAAAGAAACAAATTATGCATGTTTGTTTAGCATTATTTGAATCATGTATTCACACTCGCTGGAGTGTGTTCAGTTTAACTGTGGCATTGTGTGTGTGTGTGTGTGTGTGTGTGTGTGTGTGTAGCTCCTCCTCAGTCCAGCAGTGTGTGTCATTTCTTCCCTGAGTGTAAGAGGACAGACTGTACCTTCTACCATCCTAAGGTAAGGTCATACTGTGTGTGTAATATGAAGTTAACATTGATATTGATGTGTGCACACATGTTCATGTTAAAGATATTTGAGTCATATAGTTATGTTATAGCTATAAATTGTGAATTCAAGTCATTAATTACTGTGTGTGTGTGTGTGTGTTGTAGCCATGTCGCTTTGCAGCGAATTGTAACAATGCCGGCTGCACCTTCTACCATCCACCAGCCTCGGTTCCACCGAGACACGCCCTCAAGTGGACTAAAGCACAGGCCAGGTAACTCTCAGACTCGCACACATACAGGTTTTTTCTATGCTGTTGTAACAAGCAAGGAAAATGTGTGTGTCTTGTCTCACAGCTGAAACGGACGCTTGGCTGCGTGGCTCCTCCGTGTTGAGCCTGAACACCACTGAACCTCAGGATCCTTCTTTTTTTAATTTTTGGCTTTCATTTCTATTTTTGAATGTGTTTTTAAAAATCAGCATTTCTTTTGTAGACATCCTCATTACTGCATTAAAGAGGACTTTCATCAATCTCTGGGTTTTCGTGTCTTGTTGGTGCTTTTAAATATAAATATTAGCATGTGCTGGTGTTCAGAGAGATTATGATAACTCTCCTAATGTTGACAGGATATGACATCATTTACTGTATTTGTCTATCATTTATAAAGAAATGAAGTGTGTCTAAAACAGTAATGCCTGATGATTATATTGTATAAGTCAGGAGAAACACACAGAGCTGCTGTTTTTGACGGCAGATGTTTATTTAGAGCTCGTGGTCTTCGGGGTGGTACAGCTCGCTCATCAGGCGGTAGATGTAGGACGGAGCGTTTCCTCCGATGTTGGAGATGAAGAGCGTGATGAGCTCCGGGGGTACGTAATCAAACACAGGGCAGTGAGCGTTCACCTTCGACAGAATCTCACCTGAGGGAAAAAGACGCGCACACACACACAGTGAATTCAATCAAAGGTACTGGATTGTTTTGACGTAGTGTTCCCCGACTCGTTCCCCATGGAGCAAACGAGATGTTTTTGTACCTTCGGTGAAGGGCAGAACCTCGTGTGGAGAGACGAACTTGTGGAACGTGTCCTCTTCGTTTGGAAACTGAGGAGAGGAATATAGAGAATATGAACGTGTGCGCGACTGAGGGTGAGATGGTAGGATGACGTGATGTCGCACACCCGTTGTCATGGTTACCTGAGGAGAGAGTTTGAACATGGCTGCACACACGATGAGCGGAGTGGAGTGGTGTTTAGCGGCGAGCGCGAGGGTGTGTGTGCCGTTCACCGCTCGCAGTCCTCCGTTAGCCAGAACAGTCTGTGTGCCGATGATCACCTGACACACACAAACACACACATGCGTTACACACACAGTTCTTCCAGCTGGTTTGATTTACAAGAACTGAAAGAAACAGAATGAACAAGTATAAAGATAAAACAGAAGAGAAAGAGGAGAAAGATAAAGCGAAAAACAAGAAGAGTGATAAAAGGAATACAAACTTAGAAAATAGTTTAAGATGATGAATATGGACAAAATCTCTGTCTCTCTCTCACCTTGTTGACTCGGGACATGACTGCGAAAATGGCGGCGTCTGGAATGACCGTGGTCTCGATGCCGTCCCTCGACAGACTGGTAGCCATCTCATGACCCTGAGAATCACGCACGCACACACACACACACACACACACACACAGAGTTGAGCGCTGCAGTACTACCCTAAACCGACTGCAGCAAGGGATTGTGGGTAATGTTACCTGACAGAATGGTGCACACTCAGCGACAATGACGTGGAACTTGCGTTTGCGAGCCGCGTCCTTCAGAAAGGCCTCGACGGTGCGCGAGCGTCCAGTCGTCATGATCACCTCATTAGAGTGAATGTGCTCCAGAGCCTGCATCGCTATGTTATCAGTAGTCCCCTCTACACACACACACACACACACACACACACACACACCAATGTAAAGAATCTATACATCTACTCTACATACTATTTTATTGTATAGTTACACTGAATAATAAAGTGCGTTTTAAGGTTTGTATTACTTAAATCCATCCAATTAGTCGTTCAATTTAGTCTAATCTATTAGATCTTTCTCTATAGCCTGAGTCCTTGCCTGTTACGGCAGTCTGATGCAGAACGTATGTTTATAGCTGCTATAAAATAAATCAGCTTCAACTCTATACGCTCTGTACACAGTTCACACACTGACGTGCTCAGATCTCAGCTGTGGAGTGTGACAGGACGAAACTAATCACACCCCTGTGTTAGTCTTCACCTCTCTAACGTACGCTGTGAATTTGGGGAAAATCGGAGAACGTTGAATTTTTCGCTGAAAAAAAAACAAAAAACAAACCCTTACTATTTTTTTGGTGCAAAAAAACGACGTTCTCCAATTTTCCCCAAATTCACAGCGTACGTTAGAGAGGTGAAGACTAACACAGCCGTCTGATTCGTTTCGTCCCGTCACACTCCACAGCTGAGATCTGAGCACTTCAGTGTGTGTGACCTGTGTATAGAGAGGAAGCTGATTCACGTTATAGCAGCTATAAACACTCGTCCCTCACCAGCCGCACTTTTCTCTCTCTCCAAGTTAACAAGACGAAAACAAAGTGAAACTGCAGAGATGTCATCGTATCACCTCAGCTCAGAAAAATCTCCCCAGAACCCGAATCTCATTCACATTCAATCTGTCTTACACAAATCCTAAACTTAAACACGGACCTGCTTCAACAACATTCACCAGTCTGAAAGTGTGTGCGTGCGTGTGCGTGCGTGCGTGTGTACGTACCGAGCTCAGTCAGCAGCTCATTGATGGCTTCGATGATGTTTGCTTTAAGGGAGCTGAAGTGGGTTCTGAAGTTGTCTTCACTGGAGCCGCCGGACGTCAGCAGCTTGTG
This sequence comes from Parauchenoglanis ngamensis, assembly GCA_030014255.1. NCBI lineage: Eukaryota > Metazoa > Chordata > Actinopteri > Siluriformes > Auchenoglanididae > Parauchenoglanis > Parauchenoglanis ngamensis. The sequence goes on from JAQMYM010000012.1 coordinate 27,685,943, forward strand.
GAGAGACTCCTGCTGATCGGCTTCTTCACTGCTGCCGCGAGACCTACACACACACACGCGCACACACAGTACAAGTTAGCATATTACGCTGGATAAACAGTTTGATGTGTAAGCAAGATGGCACGTTTACTCTAACACGTGAGGGTTTCTGTATCTGAAACCTGCTAAACTGGTGGTAGTTCACGTTAGCCTCATAGCTCCAATGTAAAACTGAATAAACAGACACCACGTGCTGAATACATCTCAGCTGATTAAGGGTAAAACGCACACCGTGGATGCTGTTATGCTGTTAGCGTGTGTGTGAGTACAGGACGCAGTGTGTGTACCTGGCGTATTCCTCTCGGATGATCTTAAGCACTCGTCGAATCATGTTTCCAACTGTGGTCTCCGAGGGCTGAGCTGCAGTCATTCTCCTGCCCTCCTTACGTATAATCTCCATCAGGTCACCTACACACACACACACACACACACACATCATGACGAAGCTGGAACACTCACCTGCAGAGGAACACACCCTTCAAAAACACATTTAACAAAAGGACTTAAGTGAAAATGGTAACAATGCTGATAGGAACTAAAAACGACAAACCGTTGATTAGTGTTATAATGATGGTTTGGTTTGAAACATAGATCTAGAACATTCTAGAATTAAATTGATGATCTACAGAGATGCTCTTCAGTACTAAGACGGTGGAAGGATTTCATCCTAAATCCTAAAATGTTTTCATGTGAAAGGGTTTTGCGTGACAGGAGCAAACAATAAACTAGATTCATAGTAGTTAATAAACAAACACTGTGGGTGGTGTTCTGTTCTAGGAAACTAATCAACTCCAGCATGGTGTGATGAAGGGGAGTTGCTACTATCACCCTAAAGTTGATCATTTTCCTGTAACAGAACGTCCCCAAGTGTCTTATTCATCAGAAACCACAGTAATTTACCAACAACTAAAATTTTTTCTTTTTTTTTTTAAACACACTACTTGTAAATGTACTGTTACTGTACTGTAACTACATTAACGGTAACTGTACTGAAGTTGTAACTGAACCTGTAACTATACCATAACTTCTGTAACTGCTTTATAACTGTACTACAAATGCACTGGAACTGTAGCGTAACTGTTACTGTGCCTATAACAGCAATAGTAACTGTACTGTAACTCGTATCCACTAATAAAGTGTTTAAATTTGTGCAGCACAAACCTGTGTTTCATCGAGTGTAATATATTAGAAATGAGGAGCTCAGATCTCAGCTCTGGAGCATGACGGGATGCACTCTGCGAATTTGGGGAAAATCGGAAAACGTCAGTTTTTCAGCGAAAGATTCACCGTTTTCTGATTTCCCCCAAATTCACAGTGTGCGTTAAAGAGGCGAAGCCTAACACAGGGCTGTGATTAGTTTCGTCCTGTCGCACTCCCAAGCCGAGATCTCAGTCACTGTGTTGCACTACACTACAGAAGTGCTGTGCTGTCAGGAAACCACATCAACAAATATTTTTAAATCATTTATGAACTGTAAATGAACTGCAACTATAGTGTAACTGTACCAAAGCTGTAACTGCACTGAAGCTGTAACTGTACCCATAACAGTACCTGTAAATGCATTGTAACTGTACTGTGAATTGTTAATACTGTTAACTGCACCTGTAACTTGTATCCACCAATAAAATGTTTAAATTTGTGCATCACAAACCTGTGTTTTATTGAATATAATATATTAGAAACGAATTTCTCAGATCTTAGCTGGGGAAAATTGGAGAATGACGGTTTTTTCGCCCAATAAAAAAAATAGTAAGGGCCTTTGTGTTGTTTTCAGCGAAAAATTCAACGTTCTCTGATTTTCTCCAAATTCACAACATGTGTTAAGGAGGTGATGACTAACACAGGGGTGTGATTACTTTTTGTCCTGTCACACTACCAAGCTGTGATGTAGTATAGTATATTATAGTATTTTAGTACAGTACAGTGGCTCAGATCTCAGCTGTGGAGTGTGACCGGACAAAACTAATCACACCTCTGTGTTAGTCTTCACCTCTGTAACGCACGCTGGGAATTTGGGGAAAATCAGAGAACGCTGAATTTTTCACTGAAAAAACCACAAAGGCTAAACACTTACTATATTTTGGGTGCAAAAACTGATCTTCTCTGATTTTCCCCAAATTCCCAGCGTGCGTTAGAGAGGTGAAGACTAACACAAGGGTGTCATTAGTTTCATTCTATCTCACTCCACAGCTGAGATCTGAGCTCCTGATTGCCAGTATATTGCACTCAATAAAACACACAGGTTTGTGACGTACAGATTTAAACACTGTACAGGTGCAGTTACATATGTTACAGTTACTGTTACTAACACACTAGGACTAACACAGTGTGATTAGTTTCATATTATCACGTTCCAGGGCTGAGATATGAGTCATTATACTGTACTGTAACATACCATACTGTACTAATGTAGTATACTGTACTATATCATGGCTTGGAAGTGTGACAGGACTATAGAAACGATAAGCTATTAGAAGGAGCGTGTTAATATAACCCTAGATTTGCAGCTGCACTACTTCATGGGAAATTAATCATCATCCTCGTGAGCAATCAGGCTGGAGGATGAATGAGTGAGCGGGCAGAGTGATGAACAGACCGGCGCTGCTCCAGCGGGCCTGAGCGGTGATCCTCCGGAGTAAAGCGGCGGTGTCTCTCGCTGTCTCCGCCGAGCCGCGCGCTGACCCGGAGCCGCTGCCGCTCCGCTTCAACTCCGCCAGAAACGCCTCAATGCGCTCCGACAGATCCGTCTCCTTATCCGCTCCCGGCATCCTCACTGACCCCTGATCACACACACATACACACACTCAGAGAGAGAGATAGTGGTGACAGTCTGATCTCACACACACACACACTCCTGTATACACAGACAGTGCAAAACTAGCCTTAACCTACTTCCGGTCGCTTTGCGACAGATATTTCAAATTAAGAGTTCGAGGAAAAAACGACAGTTACGAATGTAAATAGAAGAAAATGCAGTTTACATACAAATAGCGACTACTGCTTTTAACTCAACACGATTAATTAATCTGGATTGATACATGAACTCAAAATTCGGATTAAGTGTTACACTGAGAAAGGAAGGAAGAAAGAAGGAAAGAAAGAAAGCCCGATCACAGACCTGGGTAAAGAAACAGTGTAAAGCTAGCTTCTGTAACTAGCCTCAATTCACTTCCGGCCGCCTTATGGCAGATATTTCAAATTAAAAGTTCAGGACGCTACAGTTATCAATGTGAAAAGCAACCACTTTATTGTACTCAAAACGATTAATTAGTGTTCCTGGAAATTAATGAACAAAAGAAAACCAAAAATAGGAATTGGATAAAGAAGAAAAGACAGAAAGAAAACCTGATCACAGACTTTTATACAGAAACAATATAAAGGTAGACACAACAACAATCACTTCCTGCCTGATTAATAATATGAAAAATACCACATGTATGTATATAATACACAATAATTAAAAAATACGAATATAAAAATGCAAGAATAATCATTTACATAGTACCATTCAATAACTTTTATACGTAAAAATAGAAATTATCACTTTATTTTACTGAATAACTCAATTAGTTTGCCTGTAAATAATAATTTAAAAAAAACATTAGATAGATAGATAGATAATCACAGATTTGTGTACAGAGGCAGTGTGAAGTAGCCGTAATAACCTCCTCATTCACCTCCAGTCCCATAGTCTTTCCTAAGGACACAATTTCATCGACAACTGGCGACTCCTGTTCATGAGCAAACTCCTCAGGGTCATGTCCAAGAATGCAATCAGGCCACAGATTTTTCCAAGCAGAAGTAAGGGTTCCCATCCCAGGCTTTATCAATGATCTTGAGGCAGTGCACGATGTGGAAATGATCTTTGCAAAACCCTCTGAGGGTAAGGTTTGTTCCTTCTGTCACTTCAAAGCATCGCTGAAACAAAGCTTTGGTGTAAAGTTTTTTAAAGTTTGAAATGACCTGCTGATCCATAGGCTGGAGTAGTGGAGTGGTGTTGGGAGGAAGGAACTTAACTTTAATGAACTGAAATTCCTCCAGTAAGTCATCCTCAAGGCCTGGAGGATGGGCAGGAGCATTATCCATAACCAGCAAGACTTTGAGCGGCAGAGTTTTTTCTAAAAGGTATTTTTTCACTCCAGGACCAAAAACCTTGTTGATCCACTCCACAAACAGGACACGAGTGACCCAAACCTCTTCTGCTGTATTGTAAGTCCTCTTTGGCATTTCTTTCCAAACCAAATATGCCATTTAGATTTTTTCAGCATATCTTTAAGATTTTTCCTACCAAAGGTCCATTATGGATT
>JAQMYM010000012.1:27752695-27766008 GCA_030014255.1 Parauchenoglanis ngamensis
CTCCTCTCTCTCTCTCTCTCGCTCTGTCGCATCTCTCTCTCCATCTCTCTCTCTCCTCTCTCTCTCTCCATCTCTCTCTCTCCATCTCTCTCTCTCCATCTCTCGCTCCTCTCTCTCTCTCTCTCGCTCTGTCGCATCTCTCTCTCCATCTCTCTCTCTCCTCTCTCTCTCTCTCTCTCTCTCTGTCTCTGTTTCTCTGTCTCAGGTGTCACTCTGTTTGTGGCTCTGTATGATTATGAGGCTCGGGCTGAAGATGATCTCAATTTTAGAAAAGGAGAGAAGTTTCAGATCATTAACAACACGTACGTGTGCATGTGTGTGTGTGTGAAACAGCACTGATTACTGAAATGGGAACACGTCACAATTAAGATCTTTGACATCTCTGAGAAATGAACATTGTGATTGGCTGTGTCACAAACCGCATTCTACCACAAAGTTTAACTCACTAAATAGCACATTGCACCAGCTAGCAAGTCGGTTAGGTTACCCAGGTACCACAGGTTACCACAGTTACCACAGGTTACAATAGTTTCCATGCAGTAATATCTCTAATAATCTAATCAGCAGGACATTTTACAATTTTAGAACCTTTTTAGAGTTCTAAAACTTTTGTACTGATGATTTTAGAGGCTTAACCCTGAGAATTCGAGACTTTTTTTAACGAACGTTGTAGAACCTTTGCTCTAAGGATGCTAGGAACATGCTGATAGTTTTAGAACTGCACTGAATATTCTAGAACCTTCAGGCCCTACAATTATGAAAGTTATAAAGCCTTTAGCATTCTGGAGTCTGAACATACTGTACAGTACCACAAAACCTAAAACCATCTGTCTGTCTGTCTTTTTTCTCCATATGATTGCCTCTTTCTCTGTCTGTCTCTTTCTCTGCCTTTCTGTCTCTCACACTCTCTCTGTCTCTCTGCCTTTCTGTCTCTCACTCTCTCTGTCTCTCTGCCTCTCACTCTCTCTGTCTGTCTCTTTGTCTATATCTATGTTTATCTTGTTGTCTGTCTGTCTGTCTCTTGGCCTTGATTTCTGTCTGTCTGTCCGTCGGTGTCTGTCACTTTCTCTGTATCTGTCTCTCTCTGTCTGTCTGTTTCTCTCTCTGTCACTTTGTCTTTCTGTCTGTCTATCTGTCCCTCTCTCTGAGTCTGTTTTTACGTGTCTATTTCTCTCTTGCTCTCTCTGTCTCTTCCTCTGTGTCTGTCTGTCTCTCTCCTTGTCTGTCTCTCAGTGAGGGTGACTGGTGGGAAGCGCATTCTCTCTCTACAGGAAAAAGCGGTTACATTCCCAGCAATTACGTCGCTCCTGTCAACTCCATCCAGGCAGAGGAGTGAGTATAAATATATATATATATATATATATATATTTATATATATGTGTGTGTGCATGTGTGTGTGGTGTGTGTGTGTGTGTGTGTGTGTGTGTGTAAGTGTGTCACTGTTATACTGCCAGACTAGCCAGCTGTGTTGATTCCGTTACCATGGTGACAGGGTGGAGGGCTCGCCGTGATATCAGTGTGGAGATATGACTTGTCGTTATAGACTTGGATCAGTCACATACTAAAGGATAGTGGTGTTACCATGGTTATAATGTTAATTCTATAATAACTTAAAATAGAAATAATTGTGTTAATTCATAGTGTAGTTATAACAGTACTTGGTGTTATTTTTGCACTTCTCAGAATTCAGTATGTCGAATACAGCAATGTTATTGTACTTAATACCACCTATAGTTATGATAGTATTATTAGTAATTAGTAATACTAATGGTAGTGATTGAGAGCGCTCTTACTATCACTTATACTGATTGTTTATTCCATATGTAATACTAACAATAGTATTTATGAAACTGTTGTAATTCTGCTTTGTACATAAATTTCAATTGGGGTTAATATACTCATTAGCATACTTATTAGTATACTAATTATTCAACTTTTAATACTTACACAGACAAGAGTATTATGTGGTTATAATGCCTTAGTTATGTTTAGATTATGTTTACTTATATTGTATGATACTTTTATATATATAATACTTGTAAAATATGTAGGTATTAGTACTCCTATAATACTACTCTAATACTTAGAAGAATCATTAGACGTATTAGCATGATTATATTAGTCCTTAGTGTTATTTGTTCACTCCCTGTTAAGATCACTCATGTTATTTTACTTAATAATAATTGTCCTATTAGAGGTCATTAGTAAAGAGTATACTAATACTATATTGATACTCTAGTGAAGTATTTGGTGCTTATATTAATAATGGTTAGTATACTTAGTAGTATATTATAATACATAATCACAAGTTCACTTTATACTGAACTCATATTAATGTGTAAGCCGGGTCTCAATCAGTCAGTCACATGAGAGTGTGTGTGTGTGTGTGTGTGTGTGTGTGTGTGTGTGTTTGCGTTTGTATTTGCCTCCCCCTGATGTGTGTAGGTGGTATTTTGGTAAGCTTGGACGGAAAGATGCAGAGAGGCAGCTTCTTTCTTTAGGAAACCAACAAGGCTCGTACCTCATCCGGGAGAGTGAGACTACGAAAGGTCAGGTCACATGACCACCTCACTGAGTACAGCTCTACAGTGTATTCAGTGTGCAGTATAATCAGTGTGTGTGTGTGCATGTGTGTGTATAGGTGCATTCTCTCTCTCTATCCGGGACTGGGACGAGGGTAAAGGTGACCATGTGAAGCACTATAAGATCCGTAAGCTGGACAGTGGAGGTTATTACATCACCACACGCTCACAGTTCCAAACGCTACAGCAACTTGTCCAGCATTATTCAGGTACAACACGCAAAACTCATTATATATTACACTCTATACTCTATTATACTCTATACATTACACGCTATACTCTATTTTACTCTATACACTACACTCTATACTCTATACATTACACGCTATACTCTATACACTACATGCTATACTCTATTATACTCTATACACTACACTCTATACTCTATTATACTCTATACATTACACTCTATACACTATTAGGCTCTAAATGTTACACTCTATACTCTATTATGCTCTATACATTATGCTCTATATTCTATTATACTCTATACATTGCACTCTATACTCTGTTATACTCTACACTGTATTACACCCTATACTCTATTACACTCTATCATGCTCTATACATTACACGCTATACCCTGTACATCACAGTGTGTCTATGTGTTTGTTTGTGTGTGTGCTTGTGAGCTGATGATGCATTCCCTGCTTTAGAGCGTGCAGCAGGTCTGTGTTTCCGATTGGTCGCCCCATGTCACAAAGGGATGCCCCGCCTCACTGACCTGTCAATGAAAACCAAAGACGTGTGGGAGATCCCACGTGAATCGCTGCAGCTTTTAAAGCGATTGGGCAACGGCCAGTTTGGGGAGGTCTGGATGGGTATGACCCTGTCCCCTGCACCTAACGACGGCCATTCACACAGAGAGACGGAAGAATGCCTCCTCGCGAGGGTGGAGTCTGTTAGTGAAAGATGATTATAAGGCTCAATCGTTCATTAGCACGTTTTCGGTGGTCATACGTAGGATGAGGGAGTGTGGGGCGTGGCTCGCTCGCTTGGCGTGTTTTCCGTCTCTCTACCTGCATGTTCCCCCTCATTAGAGGTCATTAACATCGTCTCCCCTCCCTCCTTCTCCCCTCCTCCCTGTAGTGCATGCAGATGGTCTGTGCTATCATTTAACTGGGGTGTGTGTGAACTACACACCAGAAACGGTGGGTCTTACACATGACACCTGGGAAATTACTCGTGAGACTCTGCATCTGGATGTCAAGCTTGGAGCAGGATGTTTTGCTGATGTCTGGTGTGGTAAGATCAAATAAATTAATAAGAATTTAAATTGCTGATTCATTGATAAACAGTGATGTGGCAAAACACGCTTATGCAGTTGTGTACCAAAGTGTGTTCCTATTCCATCAGCTAAGTGTGATGTGTCTGTTTGTTAGTCTTTGTTACTGTAACCATCAGTTACAGTAGTTTGCTCTTTTATTAGTGCATTCGTGGTAGACATGCTGATGCAGAAAACAGATTATAGATTGTACTTATGTTATTATGTTTAGGGTAGGTTTGCTACTCGTGCATTTATGGTAGTTTGTCCATTTGCTAGAATAACGTACAACAGATATTCTTTTGTCCATTTGTTAGTTTGTTTATAGCAGGTATGAGTTTCCCATAGTTTGCTCATTTCTAAGTGTCTCTATAGCAACCATATTACTTCTGATGTTATTGTATCTCATTTGTTAGTATTTTTACAGATGGCTCACTGCTCCAGCAGTTATAATAATTTTGCCCATTTGCTAGTGTGTTTATAGTATTCATGTTACAGACGTTTGTTCATTTGTTTGTATATTTTCAGTAGCCATGCTACCTGAACAGTTTGTTAGTGTTACTGTCTTTATGGCACACATCTTACTTCTGCAGGTATAGCAGTTTGTTCATTAGTTTGTATGCAATAACATTTTGAAATATCACTAACAGTTTCCTCCACTACTACAGGAGAGCTTTTTGACAGCTGATGGAATAAAAACAGTACTTGTTCTGCACTCTGTGTGTTCACATTCATACAAAGATTGGATTATAAAATGTGTATGAATTTCCACAACATTGTTTATTAATGATAATATTATAAGCTTTGTTTCCATTTCTGATGGATCGTTTTGAGGGCATTAAAAGCTCCAGACTGCAATGGTGAGTGAAGTGAATGCTGGGCAAAGAAACTGCATCACACCTGTGTTTTCAGTCACCTCAAGCTGTGTTTCCATCCATAAAGCTTGTAAGCATTTGTGTTACTATTATCTAGTGTCATGTTAGGTTTTTTCCCCAAGACTACAGTTAAACACACAGTCATAAAAACACTCCTGGCTGGCTCACCATTTTGAAGGATCTATTTAAAAGCTGATGGTGTTGGAGGTGTAAATGTTTAGTGAATTTTAATATTATTTTTTTTTAATAAGTCATTATTTTGGACCATTAAGGCATAATTTAGATAAACATTTATAATTTTGTATTCAACTATCAGACACAAGCTTGACAAATGTAATACCTGTGCTTTGCTTGTTCTAACTTGCACATCCAATTAGTGTAAGCGTGACTTTATGGCTGCAGTAATTCACTATGCAGGTACAAAATAACCTGATTTGCATTGCTTGTATTACATTATAAATACTGGAACAATTGCATATTATGTAATATCAAATTAGCAATATACACAAGATATTTAGTAAACCAGTGTGCACCTTTTCGGCATGGTGTTTGTGTGTGTTTGCAGGTTAACACTTTTTTTTAACACATGACCCTTCTGTAAATGAGTACCCAGCAGCTCACTTCCTGTTTACTGGTAACTGAAACTGTCACTTTTACCCCAGATTTCTTTTCTGTTTTTATGAACAAATTCAACACAGATGGATGGAAACACACTTGAGACAGGAATGTTTGCATGTCCTCCCACATTACCATCTTGATTGTATCTTTAATTCTGTCCTGTCCTCCTTCCCTGTAAACGTTAGTTAGATTTCCTCTTCCTCTCCACAGCCGGGTCTGAAATTGTGAGTTTACGACCAAGAAATCTTTATATTTCATCAGTTAATTTAATCACTAAATTGTATTTCTCAGTTAAGATGGATTCATTCCTCATTTCTCCACTTGTGTTTATTGTAATAGGAGTTTTTTTTTCTCTGTAATATTTCTGCTGCTTCTATTATGAAACTCTAGCACCCCCTACTGATGAACTTAAGTTTAGCATCCGTCCTGTTAAAATATTGCTAATATGAACATAATCATGTTTATCTGGCATAAAAATGGATTCATACTTATTTTAAACAATTGATACTTGAAAAATAAAGATCATTGAAGGAATATGTCACAGTAATGTTTGATAGCTGATGAAATATAAACAGTTCTTGGTAGTTTTACTTCTTTGGAGAAATTAATGTGTGTGTGTATGTGTGTCAGGAACGTGGAACGGTAACACCAAGGTGGCGGTGAAGACCCTGAAGCCAGGCACCATGTCTCCCGAGTCTTTTCTGGAGGAAGCTCAGATCATGAAGAATCTTCGCCATGATAAACTGGTGCAGCTCTACGCTGTTGTCTCCGAGGAGCCCATCTACATCGTCACAGAGTACATGAGCAAAGGTCAGGGGTCATATACACAGCGACCCTATGGACCAGGATAACCATGGTTTAGTTTGGCGAAGCTCAGGTTTATTTATGCATTGATTAACTGTGTGTAAAATGATTACAGGAAGTCTGCTGGAGTTTCTGAAGGACGGAGAAGGCCGTGCTCTGAAGTTACCCAATCTCGTCGATATGGCCTCTCAGGTATCCCAGCATGCACTGTTCCTGAGAGGGACTGATTTATTTATTTACTCATTCATTCACTCTATAATTATTACATTATTTAAGTATTACTATTCATTAATTACTATTCATATTGCTTAAAATGTTACAACTGTTTATTAGTTTTAAATTATAAAAATATATTTCTTGCCTTTTAGATCTAATTCTTATAATTATTTTGATTTATTTTCTTTCTTTTATCTGATTTTGATTTATTTTCTTTAATTTTTTTTGCCGTTTATTGTATAATGATTACATTTAGATTTTAGTATAATAATTTTGTATTAGGAATATTTTTTGGTTATCTTTTTAGAAATTATTTATACTTATATTTATAGTTATAAGTATTAACTATAATTACAGCTATAATATAAAATAATATTACTTGTAATTTAAATGTGCTATACACGTTATTAGGTAGATAATTCTTGTGACCGAATTATACTTTACAAAAGTTAATCTGAAGTTATTGGGGTGTTTTGGTGCATTATGGAACATTTTGCTGTTTGATTACAATGATTTAAAAGTATGTGTGTGCATATGTGTGTGTGTGTGTGTGTGTGTGTGTGTGTAGGTAGCTGCAGGAATGGCCTACATTGAGAGGATGAACTACATCCACAGAGACCTGCGCGCTGCCAACATCCTAGTTGGAGAAAATCTGGTGTGTAAAATCGCTGATTTTGGCCTTGCCAGACTCATCGAGGACAACGAGTACACCGCTCGCCAAGGTGAGACACGCTGAGAGACAGACAGGCAGACAGAGAGAGAGAGAGAGAGAGAGAGGGAGAGAGAGACAGGAGTAGTAGTTATAATTGGTTTGTACTGACACTACACACTAACATTACTCACCTCTCGCCATGCCCCTTGACCTGCCCCTCGACCCACCCATCCTCCTGCCTCTTGCGCCACCTGTCTTTCAGGTGCGAAGTTCCCCATTAAATGGACATCTCCGGAGGCAGCACTTTATGGAAAGTTCACCATTAAATCAGACGTCTGGTCCTTTGGCATCCTGCTCACAGAACTGGTGACGAAAGGACGAGTTCCGTATCCAGGTAACACACACAGAACCATTAAAAGAACTGAAAGATATTATGAAGAGTTTGTACCACACACCATCCCAGTTAATACACACACTCTTAGAGGAAAAAAAATGGTTCTTTAAGGTTCTTAGCATCCTAAACAGTTCTACTTGCAGCCCTGCCCAGGTACAAGGTTAAAGGTATTGAGAAGAAAATAATGACCATAAACGCTTAGAAGTTATTTCAAGTGTTTTTTAAGGGTTTGAAATTTCCTAAAAATGGTTCTACTTGGAACCCTTTTTGATAGGGAAAGACTCTTTGGTAGGGTTCTACATAGAACCTTTAAGGGTTCCAGCAGACTGACAGACAGTGAATAGAAAGTGACGACAGAGTGAAATAATGTTTTCTGAGATTTAGCCACAACAACAGTCATATGACAATTAGCTAAAATACAGTTAATGTTCATGTTTCTTTGTGTGTGTGCGTGTGTGTGTGTGTAGGGATGAACAACAGGGAGGTGTTGGAGCAGGTGGAACGTGGGTACCGTATGCAGTGTCCTCTGGACTGCCCCGTGTCTCTGTACGAGCTCATGGTGCAGTGCTGGAAGCAGAACGCAGAGGAACGTCACACCTTTGAGTACCTGCAGGCCTTCCTCGAAGATTACTTCACCGCCACTGAGCCGCAGTACCAACCCGGAGACAACTTATGATCCGGCCCCCACAGCGCCCTCAGCAGCCCAGAGGCGGAGTCACAGCTTCCATCGCCTCCTTTAAACCTGCGTTTATCTTCATCAGATAAGAACAAACTCCAGACTGAAGCTTTCCATCCACATGCAGATCTGGAGGAGGAGCTGCAGGCGGAGTGAGTGGGGTTAGTTAAGAGAATTGTGGGTAATTTAGGAACTCTTGAGAGTCTCATAAGTCTGATGGAATGTTTTTAACCTTGTAGTTATTAGTAAATGGAATGTGGTTTTTGAGCACACACTCTAGCGCCCTCTTCTGGTCTGGAGATTATTTACACAGTTTAACTGAACTGAACTTTCGTTAAACCATATTTTCAATCCAGGAGCAGATCTGTTGGGGCTTTAGTGAGAGGGGGATTATGGGTAACTGTGCCTTTTTCAATTTTACTTTTGTGTATTAATTATAGACTTAACACAGTGGTGAATATGACATAAGGTAAAATGCACAATGAAAACAAAAACTAAATCTTGTGCGGCTTTTCTACAGATGCTGCCAAGTTTATTTTTGGAATTTATTTTAGTTTATTTTTTTAATGTTTTTTTAATTAATGCCCAAAGACCCATTATGCAATGCTGCCTTTGTTGTCTTTGCCTTTGTTAATTCTTCATGTTCTGTAGTGAATTTTATGCTAATGCTAACAACAAAATACATGTTAAAAATAATATATGTTGCATTTTTAGCCAAATGTATGAGAGAACGTTTGAACAGACGAAATGGCTGTTTTTAGTATTTAGTGTTATTGTACTTCCTCCTCTCAGGCATTAATGATGTTAATGATCATGTGACCCTAACGAGTGATCAGATCCTGTGAAACGATTTCAGACGAATCATGCAGAAAGTCTTACATTTTCCATCTTCATTGCCTTTTTACTTTTTATCTCTCCTTTTTCGTGGTTTTAATGTTTGTAATTGAACCTGGGACAGATTTAATGATGATTGTTTGGATGGAGGAATGCCACAGGGGGCGCTATGCTGCCGATTTATATCTCATCCTTGTCAACTTTCCCTAACAATTCGCACTTCTAATTAGCTAGGGTGCTTAATTACCAGTCTGCTAAGTGACTAGCTGAAGGATTAAAACCCAGTCTGAACAATCGAATGATCCACATCTGTAATATGTTATTGCTAATGTTTACACTATAAACAGCTGTACAGACCACAGCAATGCATTCTGGGTAATGTCTACAGAGAGGTTCAGTAAATGGCCAAGGGGACTCGATTAAAGTAAAGTAAACAAGGGGATTTAAACACAGGCCTTGTTTCAATCTGATGTGTTTTTATATTATAGGCATGTTCTTTGTAAAAAATAAATAAATTTGCAATTTTAAAATAAAACAAATATTTTACACTCTTTTACACCTGTATGTTTATTATTATTATTATTATTATTATTATTATTGTACAGACTGTGTGTGTTGCACTGATTCACTCTTTTTGTTCACTTACTGCTGATCTTTAGTTCTTGAAAGAATCAGTTCTTTGAGTCGACTCTTTGAACGTGAGAGTCGACTCACAATCTTGCCCTATTTTTTGTACAATTAAGATATTTTTGTTCCAAAACAGAAAATCGAGATTGGTCTTAATGAAGCAGGACTGATTATTATTGGATTTGTAGTAAACTTTTTTTTTTAATTCCACCCACTGTGAGACAGTTTACAACTGATTCTGTGAGTCATCCATGTTCTAAAGTGACATCTATTGTAATAATTTGTAATAATGTGGCTGCAATTCACTGTAAAATAATAGCACTGATTAGCAATGTTCATATCGCGCTAGCTGTCTGAGGTCTGAATGAATCGGTATGCTAATCAAACATGCCAATGTGATGCTAATCAGTGAACAAATCGCAGAAGGAATCAGAACTCACATTTGGGAATCAATCAGTGAATGATTCAGTAAAGGAATCAGTGAAGAAATGGGATAACAGATCAGAAAACATCAGTGAATCAGTAATCAGCGAAAGAGGCAGGGAATGAATCAGCCAAGGAGTCACTGATAAAATCAGACCAATTCAGTGAACAAAACTGAATGACTCTTTTAGCTGAATGAAGTCAGATGAATCAGTAAAAAGACTAATAGATGTTGACTCTAGTATTAATTTCATTATTATTTATATAAATATTATTTTTAATCAAGTAACAATACAAGAAAAATTCTTTTTTTGTGTTTTAGCAGTGAGGTTAATGTAGCTAACAAATAATAGAAGCTTATAGCCACCAGTTTAGCGTGGTATAGTCTATGGTGGACATAATACTTGGTGTGAATTGGAGTTGTGTTTTTGTTGTTTATTCCACGCAGTAAGGAAACTTTCAGAAAATCAATATTCAATAAAACCATTTTTACAAATCAATAAAGCGCCATTTCCTGTACCTTCAGCTAATGTACTGTGTTTATGTGCTGTGTATCTGCCCATCTGCTCCCTGCGCGTGTGTGTGTGTGTGTGTGTGTGTGTGTGTGTGTGCTCAGGTGATTCAGTCTACCTGCCCACAGTCACACAGGTTCGTCTGTCGCAGTGAGTACACACACCTTCCACTTCATATAAAATGTGTATATTCTTTAGACTTGATTATGGACATTAATCATTACAGACGTGTGTGTGTGTGTGTGTATGTTTGTGTGTGTGTGTGTGTATGTGTGTGTGTGTGTGTGTGTGTGTGTGTGTGCGTGTACGTGTTGTAGGTTAAAGTTGTTGGATATGTTCTTTACCATTACAATGTGCCATGGTTCTCTTTAATCTTTTTTATATCTCAGATGTTTGTTCCTAATCTACATTGGATTTTTGAAACTGGGACTTAAATCTTAGACATGTCTGATTTCAGAAAATTAGACACATTAACAAACAATTAGTCAATAATAGATGACTAAAATGATTTCAAATCATTGATCACTGATTAAAACAATCATAAAATCACTGATTTTTTTCTGTTAATCTATCAGTTATAAACAAAATGTAGTTGATAAAACTACATGAATGACACAATCTCTGTGTGTGTGTGTGTGTGTGTGTGTGTGTGTGTGTGTGTGTGTGTGTGTCTGTGTAATGACTTTATTGTAGCATTAGTGCTGTATGATGGATGCAGCAAGTGTTTTCATCACCATTCAGAAGGTGTACTACCCGCTGCTGTGCATTCTGGGTATTCCAGGTGTGTGAGTAATCGTCCCAAGTGGACACAGGTTTAGAACCTTGCAGAACATTCTGGAGGTTAACAGAACCACAGAAACACACACAGCGCTGTTCCAGATTCCTCAATGTGCTCTTAGAATCATCAGAATCCTCAGTGTGGTTCTAGAATCCTCGAAGAAGGTTCCACAGTTCCTGAGCGTGGTTTCACACTCCACAGAGCAGTTCTCAATTATAATGTGGTTCTAGAGTCTTTATCAGGCTTCCAAGATCGTAAAAGTGAGTTACAAAAACATGCATGAGGTTTCGTGGTCCTTACAAGAGAGCTACAATTTTTAGTTTGGTTCTAGAATCTTCAGTGGGAGGCAGGAGAAACGTCCGTGGGGTTCTGGAACTTTCAGAGAGGACTTATAATCTTCTGAAGGGCAGAGAACACATTTGCAGAAGCTCGTTTACACAATTTGATAAAATTATACCAATTTCCTAATAATGAGACTTTCTTGCAAGTACACCTTAGTGATTCAAAATAACCTGAAAGTTTCTCAGGATGACATGAGCTTCTCTGTCTAGAGCTTTTATTCAAATTTGGAAAATTTAACACATTAAAATGAAAAGTCAGAAATTTAGAAAAATACTCGTCTACGAACTGACAGGAATCACATCACAGCAATTTTAGATCATCATTAAGATTTCTGTAGATGTTTCAGGAATTTGTTTGAAATGTTTCAGAACCTTTTAGCGAATAACTGAACATTAGCATGTTTTTGTGATCCTCAGCTCCAGATTTCTCTCCTCTACATCTTTGTTCTTTTTCCTCCAGCAAACCTGTTCACATTCTACATGCTGTGTTGGCGCGTGTGTGGGATGTCGGACTCGGCCCGTGTGTACCTGAGCTGCTTGGCGGTGGTGGACACATGGTACCTGGTGTGGGTGACGCTCCTGGACCTGAGCCTGGTGTTCCTGCAGCCGGAGCCCTTCTGGCACACTCACCCGTGGTGTGGCATCATCAACTTCCTGCAGTACGGAACGTTCTACGCCTCTGCCTGGCTCGTCGTGGCCTTCACCATCGAGCGCTACCTGGTGTTCAGAGTGATGGTGAGCCGACAGCACCACCTGCAGGTCAGACACGCCCTCCTCACCTGCACCACCATCGTCCTGCTCTCACACCTGGCCTCCATTCCCCTCAGCTGGATCAATGCCGTGGTGCAGGTGCAGCAAAACACATCACACTGTATATTCACTTAATTTACACTTTATTTAAACTTTATTTACACCTTTACATTTTATTTACACTTTATGTAAACCTTTACACTTTATTTACACTGTATTTACACTTTATTTACACCTTTACACTTTATCTATACATTTGTTACACTGTATGTACACCTTTACACTTTTTTACACTGTATTTACACCTTTACACTTTATCTATACTTTATTTACAATGTATTTACACCTTTACACTTTTTTACGTTGTATTTACACCTTTACACTTTTTTACACTGTATTTAAACCTTTACACTTTTTCTACACTTTATTTACACCTTTACACTTTAGCTACACTTTATTTACACCTTTACACTTTTTCTATACTTTATCTACACTTTATTTACACCTTTACACTTTATTTATACTTTATTTACACTTTTACACTTTTAGAATTAATTTATATTATATTTACACTTTATTTGCACTTTTACACTTTTTTAACATTTTATGTACACTTTATTTACAACATATCCTTCATTTAGATTTTATTTACACATTTATACTTTACTTACACTATTATGTATTTATAAATGTAATATATAATATATTTACACTATTTTGTACTCTTTATTTACACTTTATCTCCATTTTATTTACATTTTATGAACATTTGGTTTACACCATGCACTTTAGTTACCGTTTGTTTTATTTATAAAAATGTTTTATGTAACTTTTTATTTACATTATGGTTTACATATAATAAAATATATAAATATGTAATGTTTAGAAAAAGTCCATCCATCCATTATCTATAGCGCTTTATCCGTCTGGGTCGCGGGGAAGCTGGAGCCAATCCCAGCATGTTGGG
>JAQMYM010000012.1:27772769-27777769 GCA_030014255.1 Parauchenoglanis ngamensis
AAGAAAAACAAACAAACAAAAAGTACATTTTTGTACACACCATTTTATTATAATTATTACTCATTTTAATTTTTTAAAGGAGTAAATCTGTTATTTTTTGATCACCGTTGTTGTTGCAGTTTGGACGTGAGAGAATAATCGACTGGCCGATGGCGTCGTGTTCAGGTATTGAAGTGTCTGCTTTTCTCTTCAGTAAATCATTTAAAAGAAATTACTGCAGAAAATAAATCACTCCACACTTAAACGTCATCAGAAACTGAGAGCTGCTGGACTGAACTGAAGGTAGCATCTTAGCTTGGTTAGCATAATACACATTAGCATCCTCCACCTTCTGACTGGGAGAGTGTGTTCTTAAGAGGAAGTGGAATGAAAAGTGCTCCTGGAGTGAATGTAGCACTGGCACTCTTATCCACCGATAAGCATTAGTAATTTGCTAATTTTTATGAATATATTTTCTTTTCTTAATACATTTACTCCTCAAACATTTGTTTATAATTTGTAGTCCTTATCTGATATCCTCATCCTAATACTGGCCAAGGTTTACTTAGCTTGCTAGCAGCATTAGCATTGATTAATTATGGAATTAAAACACAAATATTTATACAAACTCTTCATTTTACCTTTTATTCAATTTTTTTAACATTCTAGTAAAACTAGCAACGTTTGTTTATTTCTGAACTAACTTTCATCATGTTTTCTTTTTATGTTTTGTCATTTTCCTTTTATTATTTAATTTTCTTCCTTCTTTTATATTTTTCTTTTTTCTTTTCTTCATGACTTCTTTATTTTCTCCCTTCCTTCCTTTCTTTCTCTGTTTTCCTCTCTTTCAGAAGCGTCCTGTCTTCATTGCAGCCTTCCGGTCGAGATGGATGAGTCGATGACATCATCGTCCCTGGACCTGGCCTGGCCTGCATGTCAGAAGTGTTCGGTGCGTCTTGATGACATCAGACCCCCAAGCAATGACATCATTAATGTAATTAATGATGAGCGAGAGGTTGAATGCCCAGACACTGGTTTGAGAGGTCATGCATTGGGGTTAAAGGTCAAGGGGCCTTCATCATCACATCATCTCCAGAGCCCAGTGGGAGGTGCGGTCCGGCACCCCCTAGTGGGCGAACTGTGTGAGAATGTCTCAGCGACGTTTCCTGGAGCAGGTTATGGAGTGAATTGCCACTGGAACGTTCCGAGCGAGGATGAGGAGAGTCTGGAGCCGCCTCTTCCTCTCCGCTCCGATGTGAGAGAGAGTCAGCTCCGAATCACTCGGCCTGGACCGGCACGTTTACGTATGTACAGCTACAGCTCACGCAAACACCAGAATGTTCGAATATTCATGAATATCCAAATTATGTAATGCGTCCATGTCCTCCTGCTCTCTCCACTAGCCCTAACGTTACTAACGTTAGCTAACTCAGCTAGCTGCTAGTAAACTAGCTCACACAGAAGAAAGACTTGTCAGAGTGTAATGTTACCATGGCAACCACCATCCTTTCATCAGTAACATTAACTCCGTTAGCTCAGCCTGCAGGTTCTGTTTGATTCAGCTGTTATACGGTTACTGTAATTCTCTAATAATTTGCATATTGAACATGATTGATTTAAGAGTTTTAAGAGAAGTTTATGAAATGACATCACAAACTGAGCTCATGTAGCCCCGCCCTCCCGTCCCCCCCAAAATCAATTGTGCGATCTAAAACTGAACCCTGTCAAGTGAAAGGGAACCTCAATAATGATCAAAAACCGTGTTGACATTTGTAAACAATATGGCCACCACATGTCAATCAGTTCTAAGGAGGCGGAGCCTAATTGACTCAAACAGCTTGTTTGCGTGGATTTGCATGATGTTCAAACGGGATATATTGGGCACGTTTCTGAGGAGGTATGCAATGTCTGGGGTGTCATAATACATATGGGGCGGAGCTAAATTCGGATAAGTGTTTCTCAGCAGCACACATGATGAACTTTGGAGTACAGCTAATCTGTAAGTGGATTTTTAATGATGACTGGGTCAAACACACGGCCGCCATCGGACAGGCAGCTTTCAGCAGGCATTTCAGGCTGAGCTATAAGCAGATCCATGTTTGGTCTCTTTAGTGTAAAGAACTGGCTATAAGAGTGCTTGGACCCCACAGATCTCTGCCTTTGGCTATATTTTATTCTTTCTTTCTTTCTTTTTCTTTTTCTTACTTTATCCCTTTCTTTCTTTCATTGTCTGTTTTAAACATTTACCACAGTAACAGAGATTTGTTTTTTTATTTTATTTTATGTTCACTCTGGAATTTATATATAATGTGTGTGTGTGTGTGTGTGTGTGTGTGTGTGTGTGTCTCTGGCTCTCTATGCCTTAGATCCTCAATGTCCCAGATGTCCTCCTCCACCTGTAAACATGACACCACGCATACGTGAACAGCAAAAGCACATGTAAGCTGGGTAACACACACACACACACACACACACACACACATATTATATATAAATTACATGTATGAACACACTCTGTATGGTCCCCAGCATGCAGATGCCCCTCAGACCTGTGGTTCCCGTGGCAACACCCCAGGTCACTACCCGTGTGAGAGACACGCCTGATGTGATGACGGAGATGTGCTTTCTTCCCTCTCAGCCAATCGGGACGGGTCGTCCCCAGAAACAGGAAATGAAGCTGACCATCAGTCTCCCTGACAACTGCCGTGAGCTGCATTTCAGTCCTGCTGCTAAAATGTTTTGTGTTTCATTTCTCTGTGTGTCCCTTTTATGTAAATTTTACCTTTGGAAAATTTCTGCAAATTCTGACAGAATTCCATAGGGTTCATGTTTCCAAGAGATTTCCAAGTCAGGATGAGTTCATGTTAGATTTTCAGTTTTGGCACAATACGCTGAGACGTGTGTACCGTACAGAGAAACGCTTCCTGTAAGGATGCTAAACTGGAGCCCATAGACTTCCATTAATTGTTAGCAACATTAGCCTCAGTGCAAAGCTAAAGCAACAAACTTTACATGCTAAAATGAAACAGGGTCATGTGATCTCATGTAATTTACATAAATGTGTATAAAAAAGTAATGGATGTGATTTTCAGGAACCGTGTTCATCACGTATTCTGTAGACGTGGCGGAGGAGATCTTTCCGTTTGTGACGTTTTTGATAAATCAAGGCTTCAGACCTGCTGTGAGTCTCAGCGTAATCACCTGCATCTCTTTTAACGAGCTCATTGTTATTCCCTTAACAATTGATTGGATGATAGCTGTGTTGAATAATGCAGCCCTGTTCCTCTCTGCTGTAGATTGATATTTTTGATAACGCCGTGAGGCAGATGGACATGAACAAGTGGATGGACGGCTATTTAAAAGACGTGAGTTTATCATTTATTTTTATTAAAATCTCTGTATTTATTTTTAATATTAATTATAGTATGACAAGAGGAGAAAAAATATAAAATATATAACTATTAGGTTATATTGCTAACACAGCTAACAAGCAAATAAACTATTAGCGTCCACTCAATATTTGCAATTTTATTAATTTATTTGTCCATTTATTTATTTGTTTATTTATAATAATAACCACCTAGCATAAAATCACTATTCAAAACAGTTTACTTATTTGAGGGTTTAATCCTGTTTGTTTATTTATTTTTATAGTGTCTGTTAATTATTTGCAATTTTCTTTCTTTAATATATTTATTGTAATAAATTATATAATCGCTTGTTAAAAATAAAAATAATAAAATATTAAGTTAACAAAATAAACAGCATTTACTCAGTCTTTGCAACATTGTTTATTTGTTTGAATTTATTACCAAATAATAAGAATATTTTATATCTGTACAATGTAAACTTGATACGTGTACAATAATGTTGCTGCCATAACATTGCCTCAGGGTCAGACTGGTCCTCTTCTTCAATGCTAATGTTGCTAACTGAGGAAAAAAAGCTAGCATAACGGTGTTCCATGTTAGCTGTGTTAGCATGTTTGGCTGTAGTTTTACCACAAATAAATCATTAATGGTAACACTCTAACAGGTTTGTTTGTAATAAAGCTAGTTTATTTGTACAATCTGGAAACTAGCAGGTCTTACTTTGATGCTAATGTTGCAAACAGTGAGTGGACGCTAGCTGTCGATTGGCTGTTGGTTAGCTGTCTGTAACAGAAACGAGAATCAATACGAAACTAATTTTATCACATATTTATCTGCAAGCTAGCTAGCTTAATGCTAATGTAATACATTACTCTAAACACCTTTGCAATTGGATAGATTTTGCTGAGAATAATGCTGATATGATATGCTGATTGACATACGTGTTCCTGTATGCTTTATATCTGAGGAATGTCATAAATATGTTGGGTTTTTGATTTTGTAGAAATCTGTTCTGATCATCATGGTCATCAGTCCGAGATACAAGATCGATGTTGAGGGTGACGGATCGGACCAACACGGACTGCACACCAAATACATACACAGTCAGGTGACAAGCTTTTATCATGTCTCACTTTCTCTAGCTTCCTGTTCTGAGAATATCAGTACAATGCATAGAGTTGATGATAAAAATAAAATAAGTTCAATTGAACTTTTATTTAAAAAAAAAATTAAACTGCATGCTTATAAACCATTTTCTGCCCTGTTTGAAATTTAGATCATTAAAGTTAGCGCAAAATTGGACGTATAAAGTCTACAAGTTTCTGTTCTTCATTTTAAACTCATCCCTGTCCTCTTCCCTCGTGCTAGCTGTACCGGCTAACTGCTATAATGTGTGCTCGCTAACAGGACCTTGCTAGGCTAACCTCCTGCCTCATGCTAGCTTTCCTCTACAGTTAGCTGCGCTAGCATTTTTAACTGAGCTGTAAATGAATATTATTAATATTATTATTATTATTATCATTATTAAAATACACAGATTTGGGTGTTTTTTACCTCAGGATTTTTTTAAATTTGTAATTATTTTGATTTTAACCTCTTGATCTTTACAGTTACTCTTCAGTGCTGTCTGAATATCAAACCAGTGCTTCT
>JAQMYM010000012.1:27780269-27784395 GCA_030014255.1 Parauchenoglanis ngamensis
ATTTACTTGAGTACTGTACTGGGACCGGGTCAGTGCATTCAGTAGGTTGTTAGGTCATTAGGCTCTGAAATGCATTGTGGCAACAACACAATTATGCCCTGACATTAAAAAGAAAACATTATAATGTACTTTTAAATATTTAAGTATTTTTAAAAGCCATTATTACAGTACTTTAACTCATGTAAAACACTGCCTGAACAACTTTTACTTGTATTGGAGTAATATTTGACCAGGAGCATTTTAACTATATCCACACATATTTAATTGTAACTTAATTATATCAGAGATATAAATAAAAAGATATATTATATGGTTTATGTAGTATATATAATATTCGGTATGGCTGTGACTTCCGGGTTTGATCTGATTGGATGACATGAAGGACCCAGAGCCGCCTAGCAACGGGAAAATATTTAGGTAGATATTTATGTGCCTGGCTCGATTCGGTAAAAGAAAAGGAAAAAAAAAGTATTTATTTATTTATATATATTTATATTTGTATATATATATATATATATATATCGTTAATAAATATAACAGCATTACACAGTAATTAAGTTAGGTAGTATACGAGTAAATAAATCTTTTTTCTAATGTGCCGTTGTCAGTTAGCAATGTAAGCAAACGAATTATAGACAAGCTTATCGTTGTTTAGAAGTTTAGAAACATGTCTAGCTATTCAGGTCGACTTTTGTTCAACCTGTAGTAAAAAAAAATACAGCCTGAAATTTATTTTCAGTAATAAATATTAGTTAGGATATATTATTATTTAGTATTTACACGATAAGATAAGCTGAGTGGTTTTTAATATCAGGCAAGCACGATGGAGACCTAAAAGGTCTTGAGTTGTGAATATATAAACTACCAGTACAGGCGGGATACTCCTAGCCAATCAGAGCGCAGAATGATGGACACGGCCGGCCAATCCGCAGTGAGTGGGCGGGTTTTTGTGGCGGTAAAGAGGGTGGTGGGGGGAATAATGGCGTTGATTAGGGACAGTGCTGTGATCGGGTTACACAGGCGGAGCGGGAGAAAAGCAGGACGTTCACAGCGCGCTACACACTAAATGTGGACCGAGACACGCGTTAAACTACACGACAAAGACACGGATCTGTTGTTTGTGCGCTTGACGTGAGAAGGGGATTAGTGGCGTGAGGTGTTGTGGATCTAACGCGCGTGCTCCATAAGCAAAAGAAGGAGAAGCAGAAAGCTGATCGTGACTTAACCAGTGAGGAATGATCCTCATTACTGCGGCTGTCATGCCCTTATTCTGGGGCTGCCTTTAAAAACAAGACCGTCCCCAGCCCTCTCTCTCTCTCTCTCTCTCTCTCTCGCTCTCTCTGTCTGTCTGTGTGTGTGTGTTTACGTGTGTTTACGTGCTGCAGCTGCAGGTTTGGGTCAAAGCCAGGAGTAGAACCAGAGCACAGATTTAACCAAGAGGAGGACATCATCATCATCATCATCATCATCGTCATCATTGCTACTCTGACAGTAATGAAAATAGATGAGCATGCATCCTCAGTTCGGTGTGTGTGAGAGCTCCACTGCTCAACATCATCAGCAGGATCTGTAAAGGGAGGAGAAGGTCCAGCAGAAGGTCCAGGAGGAGCTCCATGATGTTCTCTGTGCGCATTGTGTGTGTAGATTATTACCTGTCCAGGCCTCTGCAGCTGCTGGATGTGTGTTTCTCTCAGTTCAGAGACACAGAGGTGCACCAAGTGCCTGTGGTGCGGATATTTGGGGCCACACCGGCAGGTACGTGTGTGTGTGTGTGTGTGTGTGTGTGTGTGTGTGTGTGTGTTTTGTGCATGGGCATGAGATACAAATCGGAGTGTCTCGGTGGCTACACACCTGAGACAGACAGGTAAGGCTCTGTGTGTTTGTCTGTTAATTACACCCTCTCTGGTGCACTACACCCTCACCTCAGCATTTCCAGGGATTATGGTATTTCCTGTAAGAGTGCACTACCTAATCCATGTCAGACTCGTCCCCTGTACCCTACGGAGTGCGGTAGTGTTAAACAGGAAGAAGACGCTTTATTACATGGGTAGTGCACCATGTAGTGTATTGTGCTATAGTATAAGGAGTAAAGCCCTGTTCAGACGGGATTAGTTTTCCGTGTGTAGAAGTGACGCAATTATCTCTGGAATATCGCGGTGCGTGTAACCCAAGTCTGTCATGTTATTTTTTTTTTTGCAGACTGTATGTGGAACTTTTATTTTATTTCTCATTTGTATTAAAAGTTTAGAACAGTAACGTATAGAGGAGAGGAGGAGTGACGCTTCTGAAGGTTCTAGCCAAGTCACTGTGTTCCTACAGGTCACATGACCTACTAATGATCCCAGGTAATGGTGCACTAATCTACAGAGTAGGGAGCTACTCAAGGCCACGTCCTGAATCACAGCATGAGTAGTGTGTTTATGTAGCAAGTGTGTGTGTTCAAGCTTCTTCTACATCATCGTTTATTCCACACAATGTTTCTTAGGCAAGAGGCTCTCACTATAACTGAACACGCGCGCGCGCACACACACACACACACACACACACGCGCACACGCGCCTGCACTAATCCGGATGATCAGGGCCTCTCTAACTGTTTGAAGTTGGGGTTTCCTGTTGCTTAGGAATTTTCTCACCTCAGCCTGCTATCTCGCTTCATTTAATGAGTGATTTACGCGCTCTCTCACATACACTCGCGCACACTCACTTTCTCACTCACATAGTGTTCCAGTCTCAGATTACGAGACATGAGAATTCAGACACACCATGAATATCAAATTACTCTCCACATCCTGCTCTCTCTCTCACACACACACACGCACACACTCACTCTGTCAGGACTGTGTGTGATTACTCATCAAACTGTAAACCACAACAAAGCAGAAAGGAATTTGCATACTGAAATGTCGTAATGTTGATTCTGTCCACATGTTGGTGATATTTACACACTTGCAGCAAACCGTCAAATAGTTAACATCTCGTTCTCTATATTTATTGTGCTTTTGTGTGTTTATTACATATTTACTACACACTCGTTAATATTCACTATCTGCTCATTAATATGCGCCATACACTTGTTAATATTCGTTACATGCTCATTAATATGCGGTGTACACTCATTAGTGTTCACTAAACACTCATGAATATTCATTATACGGTTATTAGCACATGCTGTACATTAGTGTTAATGCACCATGTTGGGTGTGTGCGTGTGTATGTGTGTGCGCGCGCGCGCTCAGTGACCTTTAACCACTGGAAAACACGTTAGCATGTGCTGATATTAAAGCTCTGTTTCTCTGCCTGGCTCAGTGCCAGCTCTCCAATCACATATCTGTGTGTGTGTGCGCGCTCGATCACTCGCGCGTGTATATATAAGTGAGGGCTGCAGACTGCAGTTGCTCACTCAGACATATCCTCGGCGATGCATGGGCTGCAGCTGTTGCCAGGCAACCAGCCTGATGATGGGCGCAGGTCTGAGAGTGTGTGTGTGTGTGTGTGTGTGTGTTTCTCTTGTGTTTATAAGTGAGACCTAAAGCTCTTGGTTACAGTGAGCTTTATTAAACGTATATGCTGACACCTGAGTAATGGCATGTGATTCACTGTGCGTGTGTGTAGGTCAGAAGACGTGCCTGCATGTGCATGGTGTGTTCCCGTATATCTACGTGCCCTACGATGGGTATGGGCAGGAGCCGGAGCGTTACCTGCGACAGGTGGCCTTCAGCATCGACCGTGCCATCAACGTCAGCATGGGGAGCCCATCCTCTCACACACAGCACGTCTTCAAGGTCACACTCGTCTCTGGCATGTACGTACACACACACCCACACACAGAGAGCTGATATAACCTGTGAGATGTAGTTTCTGTTACCATGATATTGAAGTCTGTCTGTCTCTCTCTCTCTCTCTCTCAGGCCATTCTATGGGTTCCACCCTCAGGAGAAGCCATTTATGAAGATTTACCTCTACAATCCTCGAATGGTTAAAAGGTGTGTGTGTGTGTGTGTGTGTGTGTGTGTGCATAAGAGAGTTCTTGCACAAGACAACAGAAATCAACAAACACTGTATTAACATTAGAGTGAGACAGGCGGTTGGTCACTGAGATGTCTAGAAGACTTTTACATCATCCA
>JAQMYM010000012.1:27784495-27798155 GCA_030014255.1 Parauchenoglanis ngamensis
GTGTGTGTGTGTGTGTGTGTGTGTGTGTGTGTGTGTGTGTGTGTGTGTGTGTGTGTGTGTGTGTGTGTGTGTATAAGAGAGTTCTTGCACAAGACAACTGAAATCAACAAACACTGTATTAACATTAGAGTGAGACAGGCGGTTGGTCACTGAGACGTCTAGAAGACTTTTACATCATCCACATATGTTCATTCTACACTTTCTCTATTGTCTAGTTCATTATTGTGTGTGTGTGTGTGTGTGTGTGTGTGTGTGTGTGTGTGTGCGCGCGCGCGCAGAGTGTGTGAGCTACTGCAGGGTGGAGCTGTGATGAATAAGTGTTTCCAGCCTCATGAAGCTCACATCCCGTTCCTGCTGCAGTTCTTCATGGACTTCAACCTGTACGGCATGAACCTCATCCACCTGTCAGCAGTGCGCTTCAGACGCCACACCCCAGGTAACACACACCCACACAGGTTTTACTATCTGTCTAACTTCAGTAACTAAACTCGGTGTATGTGTGCGCGTGTATGTTAGACCCTGGTGAGCAGTGTAAGCTTCCTGTAGAGGATGACGGATCACTGAGAAGCTCCAGACTCAGCGAGGGTGTGTTGGGTGGAACGTTTGCTCGGTGGGATGAGAATAATTTACCCAGGTGAGATTTAAACTGATTCAGAATGTTTATAAGCTTAATTAGCTGCTAATAAACATTACACACAGTAAATCCAACAGATGTTCATTGTGTGTGTGTGTGTGTGTGTGTGTGTGTGTGTCAGCTCCCTGCTGTTGGAGGGTGTGCAGAGGGTGAGTGTGTGTGAGCTGGAGGCCGACGCTGTAGCAGCAGACATACTGAACCGACTGGAGATTGAGAGTAAGCAGCTAAAATTAACATGTTAGCATAAAGAATGAAGCAAGATGGATGACTCATATTGACCCCCACATGAAAGTTTACAACAGCTCTTAAAGAGGGGTGTGTGTGTGTGTGTGTGTGTGTGTGTGTGTGTGTGTGTAGACCAGATCGGAAGGAATCCCGGCCTGCAGGCCGTCTGGGAAGACGAGAAGCAGAGACGGAGAGAGAGGAATGAGAGCTCACAGATCGAAACAGCTCAGTCTCAGGGTGAGACATGCGCACACACACGGAGTTCCATCATGCTCCTGTATAATCAAAATACACATTATGAGAGTAATGTAGCTCTGTGTGTGTGTTTCAGATCGTCCGTGTGTGGAGCGGGTGGAGAGCGAGCGGTTCTTCATGAAGAGGTTAAAGGAGAAGCTAAGAGAGAACCAGTTTGATGTGTGAGTATACACCCACACCCACACACATGCACAAGCAGAGATCTGTACTGTGTGTTTAAGAAGAGCTGAATTCAGTGTGCGCACTGAGGGAAACTTTTGGAGATGGACAGGGAGAGAGACACAGAGGAAAAGGAGTCAGATAGATGGCAGGAAAGGGAGAGATAGAGGGAGAAAGATGGACAGAGTGAGTGAGGGAGAGAGAGAGAGACTGTTAGAGCTGCAGACAGACAGAGAAAAAGTTAGGCTGAGAGAGAAAGTACGAAAGCTGCAGACAGAAAATGTTAGTCACTGTGCTGATTTTGACCATATAACACACATTTACAGAAGTGTGTTAGTTGTAATCGCACTATCCAGTACCACCCAAATGAGGACGGGTTCCCTTTTGGCTCTGGTTCCTCTCAAGGTTTCTTCCCCTTCTCTCAGGGAGTTTTTCCTCACCACCGTTGCCACAGGCTCGATCATTAGGTATGTACAGTATATATGTAGATAAATGTGTAAATTCATAAGTTTCTATTCAGATTTTATATACGTCTGTGAAACTGCTTTGTGACTGTCTGTTGTTAAAAGTGCTACATGGATAAAGTTGAGTAGAATTGAATTGAATTGCTGATAGAATAATTAACATGGTGTCTCCTGAGCTTTGCTCTCCTTACAGTGTGTCCTTTGTGTGTTTTGCAGTTATTCCTCACACTGCTACCTTTTTTCCTTCTTCCCTTTTCTGTACTGAACATCGACTCTCTATCATCACAGACATCATCTCTCTCTCTCTCTCTCTCTGAAGTCCTTTCTTCCTTTGCTCCTTGTTTTTTTTCCATACTCTAGAGTGAATCTCTGTAGTTTGGGACGCAGCCAAAACCAGACAAACTCCAGACAAAACCCAGACAAAACGTTATATGCTAACACTGTACTCTGTTAAACGTGCTGTTTTTGTTGAACTATTTACTCTATGATGCTGTGTGATTTAGGACGAGGCTAATGCGGAGACTGGAGCACACCCACTCTACACTTCACCACTGTAAATGGTTTGTTTTTCTCCCCAGGACACAGAGTGACATTGTAGCTGATGATGATGATGATGATGATGCAGATGGATATGATGATGATGATTTCCCTGAACTCTCGCTTCATCCTGATGAAGCGAGTCCTGGTGATCTGCCATTGGTACCTGCCAGCCAGGTGGAGGTGCACAAAGCTACACCCACAGGTGGGACAGGAAGTGCATCGGGAAGTAATGTTTTGCACTACTGGTGTAAATGATGTCACCAAAAGAAACTTTATTTTACATTGTTCTGAGAAAGTACTGAGCTAAGAGGGTTTGGGTTTACTGGCTGGCCCTCTAGCTGGTTTGCTGGTCCACAAGCTGGTTTGCTAATTTACTGCCCCACTAGCTGGTTTGTTGGTTTGCTAATTTACTAACACCACAGTATTATGATAAACTTGCCCCTCTGAAAGACTTCTGGCCACAGGTTCCAGAGTCCACAGCTGTAAAATACCCTGTTCCTGAACCAAAAGTAAAAAAGCACCCCAAACGGAAGGCCAAGGTTACACCACAAACAAGGAAACTCAGCAACCTTAAAAAAAAACAGTTTTGTAAAAGGCAGCAAGATCAGAAGCAGGACTAAAAAGGTTAAACTGTTATCGTTAAAAAAAACTGCCTGCTCCTAAGCCTTGCTATAATGACCTCACAAATGACTTTTGCAAGGAGTATACTTACATGATGGTGGATTTGGGTTATCTCTCTGAAAGATCACCAAATCCTACTGATTCTACCCCACCACGATACTGGTTTCCTTCTGACCCCATTTCAGAATCAGGGTCTATTGCTTCTTTGATAAACCCTCACAGCGATCCTTGTCTTGGCTTATTGTATAAAGGATTGTCCAGGAACCACTGTGGCAGTAAGGGCAGGACATCTAAACCAAGAAAGCCTTTTGGTGCTAACCCAAAAAGAAAAACTAAAACCACTATTAAGCAATTTGAGGGTGAATCTGTAATACCTGGACACATGCTAACAAAAAAACAGTCATAGAAC
Organism: Parauchenoglanis ngamensis; assembly: GCA_030014255.1. Lineage (NCBI taxonomy): Eukaryota > Metazoa > Chordata > Actinopteri > Siluriformes > Auchenoglanididae > Parauchenoglanis > Parauchenoglanis ngamensis. Next base: position 27,787,803 of record JAQMYM010000012.1, read on the forward strand.
TTCAAGAAAACCAAAGAAAGACATTGAACTTGCAGAAAGAACTGACAATAGCAAATCTGCTCGTCAGAAAACCAGGAGGTCTTGCAAGAAAAAACAGGTAGAGAGGATGGAGAGGTCCACTGTAATTTACTGGCACACTAGCTGGTTTGCTTGTCAATTGACTGGCTCACTGTTCAGTAAATTTTCTACAGAGCTTAGGTTTATATTTTATGTCCTTACACACTCTCATTATTAACGTTCTTTCTGTCTATTTCTTTCTCTGTAAAGACAACAAAAGGTCTTATGACAAGCCTGCAGAAGTGGCTGTGGTGGATGAAGAGGCCATTTTGAGCTTGTTGGAGAGCAGTCAGACCTTCCTGCCCATGTCTCAAAAGTCCAACAAATCCCTTATTCTTGGTACACAGTCACACCTTTGCAGACACTTTTTCTCCATTTACATAGAAATGAACAAAAGAAAAGAGTAGGGAAAGTTCTGAAGGAGAAGCTTCAGTGAGATTGATCTGGATTGGAATATGTGCTCTTTTAAAGTCTTGAACCAATGTTTTAATGACAGTGGGTAATTTAATTCATTTCCACACATTTTGCTTTGTTGTAGATAACAGCCAGGATCAGGCAATGGTGGACTTTCTCGAGGGACTTGCGGATCATCGATTTCAGAAAGATGTTCCTATAACCGCTCCCCGTCAGGAGTTATCAGGAAGTCTTAGCTGCCCCTACAACAGTGACGAGGAAGAGGCGGTGCCAGAGCTCGAGAAAGAGGAGGCGGAGCTAAGCATGATGATGTCACAGAGATGGGACACTGATATTCCAGAACTATCTGTTCGGTACAAGATCCTGATTTCTCTTTTCAGACTGCATATAACGGTCATCTGAATTTTCCCTGATTGTGATCTGTGTCCATCCTGAGTCTTCTTACTTGAAATTACAGTCTCCTGCTGAGAGCTGTGACTGGTTTTAATTATCTTCTTTTTCATTTCTCACCTCATTTTGTAGACGGCTAGTGAAGGAAGCAAATGAAGGCTCCAGTGAGGAAGAGCATGAGTTGTCTGAGGAAGAAATGGACTGGAGTGGAAATAGCAACCTTTTTGCTGATCTGTCCATTCCCCAACTGGATGGGGCCGCAGATGAAAACAGCGGTGTGTATTAACACCCCAAAACCCTAAGAACTCTTCACACTCTCATGATTAGCATTATTTTATAAGTGATGCACTATACACACTGACATTTTGTGCTGTCTTTTTTCAGATTCATCATTATCTGACAAAGGATCCCATAGTCACTCATCTCTTACTGCTAATGATAAGATGTTGGGCATGAAAAATCACTTCCAGGGTGAAACTGTTCACCTGGAGCCCACATCTTCGGCTAAAATCCTTCTTGAGTGTAAACACCCCGAGCATAGACAGTCTTTATCACTTGAAGAGGAGGAACCAGCTGACAAGAACCTTCCTGATAAAAGTCAAGAGGCTAGCGAACCATTAACAGGGCTCAAAATGAATAAAGATATCCCTTATATCCCACCAGTCAAGCACCCAATTCTGTCAAATATGTCCCTGCTTGGTGCTGAAAGAGTGGCGGGGCATGTGCTTTACATAAACGAGAACAAAGCTGTAGGTGTTAACCGGCCAGATCCAGAGAGTTTGAGTTTTGGAACCTCAAAGCTCTCCCAGAGCCGGAAAAAGTATAGTAGCATCAAAAATGTTGAGAAGAACCACATTTCCGTCATGCAGAATCACAGTTTTTCTTTGTGCTATTCAGAGCTAAGAAACTGCCCCTCTAAAGCTGAGCTGGAGAAAAGTCCTAAAGACACTAGAACCTCCCCTGTGCTGAGGAATTTTCAGCAAGCTCCAAGCCCAGGGAAAGACCATGAGTGTCTGGTACCTCTGGAGGGAAAAATGGAGCAGGACAGTGAAGAGGGTGATGTAGGGGAGCTAAAGATCAGATATGAAGACTACCAAGAAAACAAAACAGAACGGAAAATAGTGACCCAGCAGGAGGCACACTATAAATTTTTTCCTAGTGTTATACTCTCAAACTGCCTCTCGAAGCCTGTGAAGAAGCAGGTTGGAAGTAAGACTGTCGACTGCGGTTGTAGCCTGGATCATCTGGACCAAAAAAGGTCACGAATGAAGTTGAGCAAGAAGAGGAATGGTCCAGTGAGTCAAAAAAGGGCAAGTCTGACTGAAAATTCCCAAACTTCCAAAAATGAGGTTGCTGCAGGTATTGCCTCAAGCACACCTGTCCGGCCAAGCAAGGAAACTGAGGAGAACATGGAGATGGAAACCTTTGAACTTGTAAAATCTGATACTGTAAGTAAAATTTCAGCTGAAAGTTCTGTTGAGGAAAGTCTCACAGATATTCCTGACAAAATAGCTTGCACTGAAGTGTCTAGTTTACCTGGCAGCAAGTATACCTTGCGCACAAAACGTAAAATAATGAATTACGACAGTGAAGATGATCACACAACTCCTTCTTTCAAACAAGCCTTGGCACATCGAGACAGCCTTAAACAAAGCTGTTTCCTTACCAGTAGTCGAAAAAAGAGAAAGTTTTCAAAAAAAGAACCACCAGTTATTATCAAGTACATTATAATCAACAGGTTTAAAGGACAGAAGAACATGTTGGTAAAGATGGCCAAGGTCAAAGGAGATGAGCCTCAAGTGCTACTAACACCACAGAAGCTTGAGTATTATGATAATCTTGCCCCTCTGAAGGACTTCTGGCCCAAGGTTCCAGAGTCCACAGCTGTAAGATTCCCTGTTCCTGAACCAAAAGTAAAAAAGCACCCCAAACGGAAGGCCAAGATTACACCACAAATGGGGAAACTCGGCAACCTTCCAAAAAGCAGTTTTGTAAAAGGCAGCAAGATCAGCAGCAGAACTAAAAAGGTTAAACTGTTATCATTAAAAAAACTGCCTGCTCCTAAGCCTTGCTATAATGACCTCACTGATGACTTCTGCAAGGAGTATTCTGACGTGATGATGGATTTGGGTTATCTCTCTGAAAGAGCACCTAGTCCTTCTGATTCTACCCCACCACGATGCTGGTCTCCTACTGACCCCCTTTTAGAATCAGAGTCTAATGCTTGTTTGATAAACCCTCACAGCGATCCTTGTCTTGGCTCATTGTATGAAGGACTGTTCAGGAACCACTCTGGCAGTAAGGGCAGGACATCTAAACTAAGAAAGCCTTTTGGTGCTAGCACAAAAAGAAAAACTAAAACTGCTATTAAGCAATTTGAGGGTGAATCTATAATATCTGGAGACACGCTAACAAAAAACAGCCGTATAACTTCAAGGAAACCAAAGAAAGGCATTGACCTTGCAGAAAGAACTGACAATAGCAAATCTGCTCATCAGAAAACCAGGAGGTCTTGCAAGAAAAACCAGGTAGAGATGATGGAGAGGTCCACTGTGATTGCAGGATCTCTAAATCGCTCACAGTCTTTGTACCCAGCTGATGATCTTTCACCGGCACAAACCCAATCTTATGATTTGACTCCTTATCCACATCCAGGTTCCTGCCAAAACAGTCTTCAGATCAGTAGTGATTCTAAAGCACTACCATGTACCACTGAACCAAAGTCAGAGTTGGTCCAGTTGAACATTGGAGATGAACTGATCAGTGCCTCTGCTTCACTACCACAAGGTTCGAAGTCTTCTCAGAATGCTGCTAATATTTCAGCTGAGAAGACAACTGGATTTATGTGCTCGGTCATAAAACATAGTAACTCCAGCCTAAGTGGAGATGGAGCCAGTTCACATGAATTTAAAACTGAGGTCTACGGTGGAGAACAAACCTCTAAAGATCTTCATTATTCACAGCCAGACCAAAAGATGCCTGCCAAATCCAGGAGACGTCAATCCAAAAAGAAGGTAGAAGCCCCTACTGTACAAAGTCCTGAGATTACGGCATCCGTGAATGTTAGAACACCTGGACCTCAAAAAGATCTTGCCGAACTTCAGTCAGTCCCAAAGAATGGAGAGACATCAGCTCATCCAGACATGCCTTCCGGCATTGCAGTCTTGAAGGCACTGCTCCAGAAAAGACAGTTCAAGGAGGGACAATGCTCTCAAGGAGATAATGTACTAAATAATGTTTCTAACACTAAACAAGCTTCTGATGTTGCAAAACCTAAAAGGGCACCTTCAGCGACGCCAAGAAAGCCCAGAATCTCAAGAACCCTGGTGCCAAAGGTGTCTAAGCCAAGAAGTAGAAAAGGAAAGAATGGCAAAACAGATTGCATTCGATTGGAACCTCCGCTTTCAGATGGGAGCCCTGTGTTTTTGTCTGATCCTGGTTTTGACAGTTCCTACTCCATTGAAGACAGCTTATCTCCTGAGGTTCCTCATAATTACAGTTTTGACATTAATGCTGTTGGCCAGGCTGGCTTCTCTAGTCTGTATTCTGGTAGTCAGTTTGTTTTAACAGACAAGAATTTGCCTCAGAAGTTCCTCAGTGATCTCAAACAGGAGCCAGTGTCCTCTCTAGATTTGGAGAATGGGCACGAAAAGGTCCTAGACATTGTGGAGAACTGCATTCAAGAATCAGAGAGGCCAGTTAGCCCTGAGCTCTTTGATCGATCCTCTGGTGGGGATCGGGAAGGGTTATCAAATGAATTCTGTCTATCTCTGTTGGACTCCGAGAAGGTTTTGAGAAACAAAAATTGGGGCATTTCATTGGCCAAAATGCATGGCAGCCACTTTCAAGACTTTCACTGTGAAAAAAGTGACTTGTTATTAGGTCCTGACCACTTCTTACCCCTTACATCTATCTCCTTTGCTGATAATGGTGTGTCCCCAACAGGGGATTTGCTGGATGGTAGTGAGGTTTTTACATCGACAACTCCCAGCAGTTCACCGCGGTCGATCAGCTCTCTCTCACAAATAAGGAATGTTCCGAAGAGTGTAGTAATTCATATCCTCAAGCCCCTAATGTCCCCTCCTAGTCGGGAGGAGATTCTCTCTACCCTGCTGGAGCTGGAACTTTCAGAGGCCATTTATCAAGAACCTTTCTGCAGTGACCCCTCTGATGTACCTTTGAGACCAAGGTAAGTTTGCCTTTATGGTATGTTTATTCGACATTGGATAATATTCAGTAACTTGTGAATAAAATGTTTACAAATGTAAGAGTCATGTCTGAAATCTTTCTCCACCCAGAGAGATTGCTGGACGCAAGCTAATTCTTGAAACTAGGTTAGCAAAAGATTTGACTGAGTTTGTTGGGGGTTTATCACAAGAAGGGCTGCAGTTTTGGAAAACTGCATTCTCTGCCATGACACGTCCAGGATCTTCACCTTCCCGTGGCACTGACTCCTCAAACTTGACCAAAGACCAAAAGGAACAGAGCAGTCTGTCCCCTGCTAGTGGTCAGAAGATCATTCTACTGCCTTGCAAAAGTGCTCCAAGCCGGGAACGAGTACAACTGTGGCTGCAAGCCAAGAGACAATTTGAGTGCCTTCAGAGAGATCGGAAAAGAAGACTTGGTACACAAAATGTGGTGTCTGTCCAGGACCAGAACAAATCACCAGACCATGAGGAGTTGGAAAGCTTTTTGCCTCTTTCTCCGAGGCAGGATGAGGCATCTGAAAAGGTGTCTGCATTGCAGACTCTCAGGAAGAACATGTTAACTTTGCCTCTCAGTATGTCTCCAGTAGAGGCAGGCACCTCTACCAACAGTCCAAAGGAGATGAAATGTGCCATGGAGGCTGAAATCAGAGTGCAAGAGGAGAAAGGTGAGCACTCCTTCAAACAAACTCCATCTCCGGACCCTTCTTCTCTGCCACCATGGCAGCAAACATCAGACAAAATGGAGCTGGACAAGAAGAAGTTGGAATTAGATGTTGGATTAACTTCCCCTAAGCTAGGCGGCTCCAATGATCCTCTCTCTCCAGAAAGCATTAAACCAAAGCAGTTTCTCAGTCCGTCCCCATTTACTATAAAAGACCAGGATGGGGAGAGGTTAAGTCCCTCCCTCCTCCACAGCACCCCCATCCTCAGCAAGAGGAGAAGTAAAGGAGTCCGTGAGCTTGACTGCAGTCCTGGATCAGAAGGTAGTCACTTTGATGGTAGATGGGCTAGCATAAATTGTTGCACCAGAATTGCTTAGCACACCTGCTAATGTAACAAACTACCTGATTAAGTAACTATAATAAACGCTCTAACCCATTTTCCAGACTTGGAGCCAAAATCTCGGAGACTCCAGCAACGACGGAACAACACGAGTGCATTACGTAGAGTACTGCTCACTACACAAATGAAGGTCTGATCTGAAAGAACAAAGCAGTCCTGTCTCAGCAACCTAGAATGTTGCGTATGATACTGTAACTTTGCCAGAAACCTGTCTTAGTTGCAAATTTTTTCCTCCATTAGAATCAGTTCGCTGGTCTGAATGTACCCAAAGGGGATAACTCTGAAATCGAGGGTCCATCTCTGTGCAACACGTACGGGTTTAAAGTCGGCATGCAGAACCTACAGGAAGCTAAAGCGCTGCACGAGGTAAGTGCCCCTGCTGTGGAAGGATTGCAGAATGGCTTGCTGGAACTTTCCTCAACAAACATGCAAATTTTAAGTTTAATCTTATTAAACTCTCAGGGCCTTGTTTATCATGTATATTGGATATGAACAATTTTATTCGTAAACCATTCGCAGGATCATTTATGCAAGAAATGCGGGGTGGGTGAAAATCTGTTTATTTTGAGGAAAAAGAGTTTGTATGATAAGTTTCCCTTCCGAGCTTTATGTGTAAGGAGACTCGCTAATGTGAGCCTCGATTGATGGGTTTCGACTCAGTGTTAGAGTTACTGTGATTTCATATACAGACAACACCATCACATTTAAATCACTTATTTATACTTCTTTACTCACCAATTTCCTGAACTTTTTGGTTCATAGTAATGTCTTTAATGAATATGATGATTCCGGAAGACCAAGGATAAAAGTAATGGTGCCCTATAAAAGGTTACTGTGTGTTTATGGTAGCTGCCTTCAGTGGCTGAGCTGCATTAGTGGAAGATTTAACGTGCTAGTTGTGTTCATCGTTTGGTCACCATGTTTTCTGCCTTCTGTCAGCTTTGCCTCTTATGGGGTTTTGCGGGCGTGGCAAAATGTTACTTTACGTCTGATTGGCATTTCAGTCTACGGACGGGAGTATGAAGATGATCAGTGAAACGTTTGTACATGTCACTTTACGAAATGATTGTTGAACATGGATTTCTGAAGCATTATTCTGCTGATTGGCTGGCCCCATCTAGCTTTTAATGGTTCTTCCAGTTGTTTAGAATATTTTGTTGTCCCTCAGGTGCAGCACCTAACGGTGATGAGTTTGGAGCTGCACGCTCGGACACGCCGTGATTTGGAGCCAGACCCTGAGTTCGACCCCATTTGTGCCTTATTTTACTGCCTCAGCTCTGATGGTCCACTTCCTGAATCGGAGAAAAAACAGATAACTGGCGCTGTAGTCATTGATAAAGACTGTCGCTCCTCAGGACAAGGTGAGCGATCCTCTGTTCACTCTATGTCCAAGTCTTCATGTGGAAGAAGCTTAATTATTATTATTATTTATTTATTTATTTCATACTGAGCATGTTGTGATTTGCAGGCTCGAGGAGCACAGCGCCCCTGCTGGTCAGATCTGGTGTTGCAGATCTGCAGGTCATTTACACTATGGATGAAAAGGAGCTGTTTGAGGAAGTCGGCAAAATAATGAGAATGTAAGAGAAAGTTACACACATTTAAATTTCTAGAATGCTATAATATATGTATTTAGGTAGCTATTTTTGTTTTTGTGTGTAGGTATGATCCTGATATTTTGGTTGGTTATGAGGTTCAGATGCACTCTTGGGGTTACCTGTTACAGCGAGCATCAGCGCTTGGTGTGGATCTGTGCCAACAACTTTCCCGAGTGCCAGGTACAGTGATGACACGCACATGATCTTCAGATTGTTGTCACAGGTAGACTTACAGTGGATTATGGGTAACAGAGGTTACATTCTTCCTCAGGTGATGCGAAGGAGAACCGCTTCACTGAAGATAAAGATGAGTACGGCAGTGAGGTGATGTCGGAGATCCACATCATCGGACGCATCACCATCAACCTATGGAGGATCATGAAGACCGAGGTTACTGAAATAATCACACACTTGCATGCACTCACTCTGTAATAATCATATCTATAAAGATATTATAATTTGTGTTTTTAAGTGTGTGTGTGTGTGTTACAGGCAGCGTTGAATAACTACACCTTTGAGAATGTGGTGTTTCACCTGCTGCATCAGCGCTTCCCTCTTTGCACACACCGTACACTCTCTGACTGGTTCGACCACAACACGCACCTATACAGGTATACACACACACTCTCTCACACACACACTCTCTCTCACACACACACACACACACACATGTTTAAATCAGCCTAGAGCCAGCAGCAGATTCTGCTTTTTTTCATATGGCTTGTTGTGTACTGTGTGTGTGTGTGTGTGTGTGTCAGGTGGAAAGTGGTGGATCACTACATGAGCCGTGTGTGTGGTGTGATGCAGCTCCTGCAGCAGAGGGATGTTGTGGGTCGCACCAGTGAGTTTGCTCGAGTATTTGGGATTCAGTTCTATCATGTCCTCACACGAGGCTCCCAGGTACGTGTGTACACACACACACACACACACACACACACACACACACACACAGGTCTGTGAAAAATGCAGGTGGTGGAAGAAAAAGCTAGACGTGAGCAGAGCCATTAACCTTGAGCAGGAAAACAAATCACTGGCCAGTTTTTTTTTTTTATTTTTTTTTTTTAAATCGAGCAATTTTGTCGTTGATTGGGTTAGACAAGTCTAAACGACCACAGACAAATTTACCGTACTGGTAAATTCAATAGACAGAGACTATAAAATATTATACCCATATCTGCATAATATTTTATAGCACATAAATGTCAGTAATAATACTGCAATTAAACCTTCCATTTTTGCTACTGACTAAAAACAATGTATAAACATTTTTATAAAAATACAATGCAGAAGAAAGACTAGTAAAGAAAAAAAATGAACTGTTTGGGATATACTCTTGCAGAATTAAAGCCACTGACCTTTATCTGGATGATTTAGGACCATAATCCTCCTATGGGCATCTCGAACCTTTGCCTTGGTGCTTGTTGGACTGTGCAAAGGGAAACATGCATGAAACTATCATTGTTAAATGACAGCACACCTCCATCTAGTGGCCATACAGCAAATACAGTGAAGCCTGTTACTCCTCCAGCTTTAAGGTCTTGTGCAGTACTTGGCTGAAATAAATCACCAGCCTAATTAAAATGGCTTCTTCAGACAAAAGGTTTCAGAGAAAATGTGCAATGGCTGTTACCACTCAGCTTCACACTAAAGCCTTCAAGAAAAGGAAAAAAATATATATCACCTTCCATGACTAGACTTTTAATTTACCTGGTGATAAACATAGGGAATACCTCCTCAGCAATTCATAATATTTATTAATATTAGAAAAGACATAATTATCGGTGACAGATAATCCAAGACCAGAGAAAGGAGCTCAGGATTCACTGAAAACTAATGTCTGCCCAAAATGAGTTGTGGTCAATTACATTCATAGGGAGCATGCCATCAGGCCAGACTGCCTAGGTTTGATTCCTCAGTATCATAGTTCATGGACTGAGGGCTCATATCGGCTACAGCACGCCAGATGGCTTTATAAGGCTGCACAGATGGGAGGGTAAATCAGTCCAATCGCTTATTCTTGGACTTTTTTAGAAGAGCCTTTTTTCAAGATAATACACAAACTGATGCAACCCTTCTGAGAGCAAAGAACAGCTGTAGAGAGAAAAAATTCCATTCTGGCATAGCAGAGACAAAGATACAGATAGGCTGCAAGCTCCAAAAAGGAAACAGTGGAATTGTGATGTCTTGTAATGACGATTTTTCATCTCATTCACTAGAAGCAGCATGCTCCGCTTACTGCATAGAAGTGATGAGTGAATAGTGTCTCTCGGGGGACATGAAAAGAGCAACTCCAGCAGCCATTTTTCCAGTTGTCATGCCCTGTCTGCATCACTGGCTGGTGGACACCTTGATGTAAACATTTAGAGAAGGTTCAGAGGTCAACCAAGTTAAATCCTTGCTAGTACAATTGTGGTTATTTTCACAGCTTGAATTCCCAACAGACAAAAGGACATCCTTGCTGCATTGTGTTTGTGCCCTTAACAAAAGGTAAAGTTCCACTATGGAGGATTTATTGGGATCTATTAGCAGAAATGGAATATAGTATGGAATATACACTACCGGTCAAAAGTTTGGGGTCACCTACTCTTTTTCATAGGTTTTTCTTTTTTTTTTTTTGCTTTCTA
>JAQMYM010000012.1:27798255-27812037 GCA_030014255.1 Parauchenoglanis ngamensis
TTTATCAGTACATTACAGAAAATAATGAACTTTATCACAATATGCTAATTTATTGAGAAGGACCTGTATATGTGTGTGTGTGTGTGTGTGTGTGTGTGTGTATATATGTATATATGTGTATATATGTATATATGTGTGTGTGTGTGTATGTATGTATGTATATATATATATATATATATATAATTTTTTTTTCTCCTTTTCCATGCTAATCATACCCCCCCCCCCCCTCCCGCTCTCTCTCACAGGTCTGATGAGTTTAAGTTTGGCTGTACATCTCTGCGTGTTCCTCCTGATCTTCTCTATCAGCTCCGTAATGACATCAACATCTCTCCAAATGGAGTTGCGTTTGTTAAGGTACATACCACACACACGCGCGCACACACACACACAGTAATGTACACAGACAATATTATAATAAAGTGTATTTTATTATACAGTTGCTTCTGTGTTTAGTCAGGTGTGTGTGTGTGTGTTTGTGTTTGTAGGCGTCGGTGCGTAAAGGTCTTCTCCCCCGGATGTTGGAAGAGATCCTGCATACTCGTTTCATGGTAAAGTCAGTGATGAAGTCTTACAGTGGTGATGAAGCGTTGCTCCGCCTCCTGGATGCTCGCCAGCTCGGCCTCAAGCTCATCGCTAACGTCACCTTCGGATACACGTCTGCAAACTTCTCCGGACGCATGCCCAGTGTGGAGGTGATGCGCACGCACATACCCTAACACACACCCTTGACACTAGTGAAAATAAAACCCTAACACGTGTGTCTGTGTTCCTGCAGCTGGGAGACAGCATCGTACACAAAGCCAGAGAGACGCTGGAGCGAGCCATCAAACTCGTCAACGACACCAAGAAGTGGGGGGCACGCGTGGTGTACGGGGACACGGACAGGTGATGACGCATCTCTCTCACACACACCCACACCCACTGTATCACAACTTCCAGTGATGCAGAGTACAGTGTTGGGTGAAATTTCATCCCCCCTGTCTCTCTCCCTTTCTCTCCCTCCCCATTCCAGTATGTTTGTGCTGTTGAAGGGGGCGACTAAAGAGCAGGCGTTTAAGATTGGCCGTGAAATTGCTGAAGCGGTGACGGCCACGAACCCCAAACCCATAAAACTCAAATTTGAGAAGGTAAAATGCCCACGCACGCACAGCCTACAGTCAACATCATTAAGATGATCATTAACATTAAACTCAAATAATCATAACTTTAATGTAATAATCCAGAAATGATGTCAGAGTGGCCCTTTCTGTCAGTTAAACCCTGAACTACATTTAATATTAATAATAATGAGTGTGTGTGTGTGTGTGTGTGTGTGTGTAGGTGTACCTGCCGTGTGTGTTACAGACTAAGAAGCGCTATGTAGGCTACATGTACGAGTCTGTGGATCAGAAGGATCCGGTGTTTGACGCTAAAGGCATTGAGACCGTACGCCGTGACGGCTGTCCTGCTGTTGCCAAGGTAACCAACTACTGTAGTGTGTGCAAGACCATCTGTCAATCAAATACACGAGATAATTACATACAGTGTGTGTGTAGATCCTGGAGCGATCGGTGAAGCTGCTGTTTGACACGAGGGACATCTCCCTGGTGAAGCAGTATGTACAGAGGCAGTGTGTGAAGATTCTGGAAGGCAGAGCGAGTGTGCAGGACCTGACCTTCGCTAAAGAGTACCGCGGTAGTGCCTCCTACAGGCCTGGAGCATGTGTACCTGCTCTCGAGCTCACCAGGTAAACAACCATCACAAGCATATGCACATGACAAATTTTACTTCCTGTTCCTCAGTTCCAGGAACCTTTTTTTTTTAGTTCCTGAATGGTACTTTGACAGACAGCACTCTCTCTCTCATTCAGGAGGATCATGGCGCACGACCGTCGTCTGGAGCCGCGGGTCGGCCAGCGTGTGCCGTACGTCATCGTGTATGGTTCTCCTGGAGTTCCTCTGATCCAGCTGGTGCGGCGCCCCTTGGAGGTTCTGCAGGATCCTGCACTGCGCCTCAATGCTACCTATTACATCACCAAGCAGATCCTCCCTCCTGTCGCTCGCATCTTCAGCCTGATCGGGGTTGATGTGCTCAGCTGGTACCACACCCTGCCCCGGGTGAGACGTGCGCATGTGTGCACATGCTCTATAGCTGAAGTTCTATCCACAGCTATAAGCTAATGCACAACTATGTACTCATGAACGTGTGCGCGTGTGTGTGTTTAGGTGCAGAAGTGGTCTTCATGCCCAGGTGGGGGCGCTGTAGGGGATGAATCTCTGAGAAAGGGGACAATCTCGCAGTACTTTACCACGCTGCACTGCCCTGTGTGTGACGAGCTCACTCAGCTGGGAGTGTGTGAGCGCTGCAGGGCCGAGCCTCAGCGCGTCGCCGTCACACTGCATCACAACCTCCGAGTATGGGAGCAACAACACGACCAGCTCCTAAAGGTCAGAGCATGCGCACACACACACACACACACACACACACACACCGAACACTGTCAGAGTGCTAAAGCCCCCCACGTGACGTCAGAGTAAACTGCATGCTGGTGGAAAAACATGTACACAAACTACTGCTGTTCATTAGTGATGTGCAGAAAATGTCCCACACTGAAAGCTAGTGCTCTTGTGCTTCTAACTGGAATAAGTTAAAAAGTAAAGTTCTAACTTTAAGTTAAACTCTGCCTCGTTTTCAGAGGAGAATGTAATTCTGTGTTCTCACTTCACTTTCATCACGATGTTGCAGTCATGCGACACTGAAATGCAGGTAAATATCTCCGTTCCTGCTGCACTGAATCCTGAGTCATCACGCTTTTCGGAATTAGTACTAAATCATAACTTCATTTGACTAAAGATAAAAAAAAAGGTCACGTTAGCGCTTGTGTTATGTATAAATATATTTATAAAATATTCAAAATTACAGTTTCAGATCTCAGCTTTGGAGTGACAGGATGAAACTAATCACACCCCTGTGTTAGCCTTCACCTCTCTAATGCACACTGTGAATCTGGTGAACGTTAGCTTTTGCCCCAAAAAATAGTAAAGATAGTCTTTTTTTTTTTTTTTTTAGCGAAAAATTCACCGTTCTCTGATTTTCCCCAAATTCACAGCGTGCATTAGAGAAGTGAAGACTAAGACAGGGGTGTGATTAGTTTCGTCCTGTCATCCCAAGCCATGTTGTAGTGTAGTGTAGTATAGTATATTAATATAGTATGGTACATTACAGTACAGTATAATGACTCGCATCTCAGCGCTGGAGAGGGATAATACGAAACTAATCACACCCCTGTGATAATCCTAGCTTACTTAACACGCGCTGTGAATTTGGTGAAAATCGGAGAAGGTTGACTTTTTCGCTGAAAAAAAAAAAAAACACTAAGGCCCCCTTGCATTTTTTTCGGGCAAAAAACTGACGTTCTCCGATTTTCCCCAGATTCACAGCGTGCGTTACAGAGGTGAAGACTAACACAGGGGTGTGATTAGTTTCATTCTGTCGCACTCCACGGCTGAGATCTGAGCACCTCCGTGTTTACATTATACCGGCTGTAAACACTTGTTCCCTCACCTGTCATATTAACACTGAGGCCATGTTCTAGTAATTATTCTGAAAAGCAGCCTGATCGAGGGTGTAGTCGGTGCAGTGGGAATTGAGAAACTACATCGGACGTTCCTCTACGTGGGGGTTGCTTTTCAGTGTAGCACGACTGCAACACGGTGATGAATGTGAAGTGAAGCTAAGGTGGAACTGCGTTTACTTCTGATTGAAGTCTGTGTTTAATTCATAAAATGCAAGTCGCTGCTGATTGATTTTCCCCAAGAGACCGAGCGTCTGGAGACTGTTTTCTGTATATTACTATATAAATATATATATATATATATATATATATATATACACCACAGAACCCAGGTCTCCATCTTGGTCCAAGTTCAGCTTTCTATAAATGCTGTAAACACACAGTGAAACCTCTCCCTGTCTCTCTCCCTGTCTCTGTCTCACGCTCTCTCTAGGTATGTATGAGCTGCAGCGGCAGTGCAGACAGACAGGCTGTCTGTGTGTCTCTCGACTGTCCTGTGTTGTATAAACTGTCTCGAGTGAACAGACAGCTCCACAACGCCCCCTACCTGCGCCAGCTACTGCAACAACTCTAACACCACCTGTCTGTCTCTATACATCTGTCTCTCTCTCAGTTCATGTGGTGCTACAATGTCAGTGTTTGTGTGTTTCAGTATAAAATGGTGCTGTTTGTGTGTGCGCGTGTGTGCGTGCGTTGCAGTGGTGCGTTATAAATCAGATTGGAGTTGCTGCTGTTGGTTTTGTTGTGATTGACATTTTGCGTGTGGGAGTTCATGGTGTATGCCGTCCAATCAGAGGTCTCAGCAACTACAGGCCCCGCCCCTTGAGTGTACACTAGAGTTTGCTGAATAAAAACATTTCTTTTATTTCTTTAGTTTCAGTTCTCCCTCTCCCTCTCCCTCTCCCTCTCCCTCTCTCCCTCTCCCTCTCCCCCTCTCTCGCTCTCTCCCCCTCTCCCTCTCCCTCTCTCCCTCTCTCGCTCTCTCCCCCTCTCCCTCTGCGCATGCTGTTTTTCTGTTTCAGATTTCTTTCAATATTTTTGATGTGGGGAGAAAACGGTTCATAGGCACTCAGTAACGTAGCGTCGAGTCCTGATCCAGCACCATTCTTTAGTGTTAATGATTTAAACTGTGTAAATAAACGCTGTAAAGCGAGCAGACGTGCCGATGATCCACACACTCGAGTTTTCAAACAGATAAAACCCTCTTTTAAGGGTCCGATGTTTTGGACTAATTTGATACAGTATTATAAGCAATCATTTCATAAAATGGCTGAATGTGTAAATAACTGTTTTAAACAAAAAAAAAACTAAAAGAACCGACTTGCAATCTGTGATTTTTCACAACTTCCTGTTTCAGAGGTTTTTGTTTCATTGGTGTGGTTTTATGGACAAAACACTAAATAACCCTGCATTTTTTTAAAATAAGACCTTTCTATGCTTTGTGTAAACTGAATAAAAACCTGAATGTGTTAGCAGTGACCTGTATAAAGAAAAGAGAAACTGTGTATCTGTAAACTTGTACAAAGTTCGTGTTTTTTAAATGGATGTTGTGGGTGAGGTTGGAAAAAAGATTTAATTAAATGTGATGTATTCAACTGGATACTGAGTGGTTTAGTCCTCTTTTTTTTTCTTCTTCTTTTTTTTTTTACAAACAAATAGAATTGACACTTTATTAAACTATTACACATCATACATTTTGTTCTTTTGTGGACATGTTTAATATTCTGAATGAGTTACTTCCTGTTCACATTTACATTACAGCAGCTCTAAACTCTACACGGTTTACTCTCCACCTCTCAGTCTCTTTATTAATTCAATTCAATTTTACTCGTCTACTGCTTTTAACAGACATCGTCAGAAAGCAGCTTCACAGAAGTATTTAAATTCTGAATATAAACTTATAAATATATCTATATAGATATAATTATTTTTTTTAAATAGTAAGGGCCTTTGTGTTTTTTTGTTGTTTTTTTTTCAGCGAAAAATTCAGCGTTGTCCAATTTTCCCCAAATTCACAACATATGTTAAGGAGGCGATGACTAACACAGGGGTGTGATTAGTTTCATCCTATCACACTTCCAAGCCATGATATAGTACTGTATATTATATTGGTATAGTATGGTAAATTACAGTACAGTATATCATCTCTGGAGCATGGTAATACAAAACTAATCACACCCCTGTGTTAGTCCTGAACTACTTAACATATGTGGTGAATTTGGTGAAAATCGGAGAACGTTGAATTTTTCGCTGTAAAAAACACAAAGGCTAAACGCTTACTATTTTTTGGGTGAAAAAACTGACATTCTCAGATTTTCTCCAAATTCACAGCGTGCGTTAGAGAGGTGAAGACTAACACCGGGGTGTGATTAGTTTCATCCTGTCACACTCCTCACCTGAGATCTGAGCACTTCAGTGTGTGTGAACGGTGTAGAGTGGAAGCAGATTTACGTTATAGCAGCTATAAACACTCGTCCCTCACCAGCCGCACTTTTCTCTCTCTCCAAGTTAATAAGACAAAAACAATGAGAAGTGTAAACTCCTCTGTCCTGAGGATGTTGGAGAACGTCATGTTCCAGCTTTACCCCTGACTGTTACACAGCACTGACACTGGAGACTCCTTCCATAAACATCAATGATCATCAGTTTGTTATCAGTGGAGCGCGCGCTGTACACGTCCCTGTGAAGGAGCCGTCACTATAGAAAGCTGCAACACAGCAATTCGCACAATGTGTGTGTGTGTGTGTGTGTGTGTGTGTGTGTGTGTGTGTGTTACAGATGTCGGCAGGTGTGATTAGGCTGCAGCAGGTGGACCGTCGCCCCCTCAGCACCTCATTGGCGCCCCCTGGAGTGTGTGACCTCACAGACGTGCCCAAAGGGAAGCTGACCATTGTGGAGGCGCTAACTGCGCTAAACAAGCACAAGCTAATGCCTCAGGAGTGGCCGGCTGAGAGGATAGCGGAGGAGCTCATGCTAACAGACGGCGATGCCCGTGCACTAACAAGCCACTTCATCCCCTTTAACATTAAAGTCATTAAAGTCCCCCAACCTGAGGATTCACAGACACGCATCACTGACTCCTAACACACTGCTTCCTTTCTCCATTATCTGCTTACGTGCTGTATATTTAATGTTATAAATTGTCCATATATTTCATTAAAATAAAAACAAAAGTTTAATGATTCAAGTTAAAAGTTTAACGATGTTTCCTGAATAAAGCTATAAAATGACTCTTGCAGTAATTATTTAATGAACGAGGAATTTAAACACGCCACACAGAACAAAGTGTTTCTCATTTTAGAAGATTCCCCCAAAATAAAAGTATAACGTGACCATTGAAGTGATGTGTTAATTCTGAAGCGATTTTATTATTTTATTAGAATAGCTGTTTGCTTTTCTCCGTCTCACACCCAAGTGTGTTTCTGTTCAAACATTTTCAGGGTGTGTGTCTGAACATACACACATAAACTCTATAACACTGGTTAGCGAGCTCAGGTGTGTGTCGCTGTCTAGTGTTGCTGTTTATTTCCTGTCATTTGCATTGTAAAACACGGAGATGTGGAACGAATGACAGAATAGAACGGATTAACAGGAAGTGTTGTGGTTATGGCACAACAATCAAGAGGCATCACATAAAAATGTTGTTATAAATTAAATACATGGATATATTTCATATACAGTGGTGTTTGAAAGTTTGTGAACCCTTTAGAATTTTTTTATACTGTTTCTGCATAAATATGACCTAAACATCAGATTTTTACACAAGTCCTAAAAGTATGATCTGATGAAGGTTTTACTTCTGATGAAGGAATGAAGCTGGACATGAAGTTAGCAGAGTAGCTCTTAGCTCAGTAAACTACAGAAGCACTAAAAGCCACGGATTTTAAAAAATATAATATAACTAAAATCCATGGCCTTTTACAGTTCTTTACATAATGAGTTCAGAAGATTTTATCAGTTATGGAGGCGGGAAAGGAAATGCTTTGGAATAACCACCTTGAATTTGTAATGTAAATGTGATGTTCGATCACTATGTAGCTATGCTAACAATGCTAATAGTAATAGTTTCATCTCAAAATTGCTAATAACAAGCTATAAATAAAAGATATGGCAGTGCTAGCGTAACCATCCTCATTACTCTGTATAAGTCATATTTTGCTTATTTCTATTCGTGTAACATTTATGGCTGAATGATTGAGTGCGCAAACCTTAAATGCTAATATGCTAATAATCCACTCAGCACATTGGAGACAAGGAGCGCTGATGCTAGCTGCTGCAACAAGCCGAGTACCCGTGTAACGGGATAAGTCAC
This sequence comes from Parauchenoglanis ngamensis, assembly GCA_030014255.1. Taxonomy (NCBI): domain Eukaryota; kingdom Metazoa; phylum Chordata; class Actinopteri; order Siluriformes; family Auchenoglanididae; genus Parauchenoglanis; species Parauchenoglanis ngamensis. The sequence continues at coordinate 27,806,121 of JAQMYM010000012.1, forward strand.
TCAGGATAAAATTAAAGTAATCCCCTGCGATGAAGAGGAATAAACCACACAACTCACTGTAACGTCATAAACACAACTAACTGATTACTGACACAGACTTCTGTCTCCCTCCCTCTATCTGTCTCACTCCCTGTCTGTCTGTCTCTGTATGTCTGCCTGTCTCTCTCCCTCTCAGTGTCTGTCTCTCTCTCCTTCTCTCTCTCTCTGTCTGTCTGTCTGTCTGTCTGTCTGTCTGTCTCGCTCTCTCTCTGTCTCACTCTCTGTCTGTCTGTGTGTCTCTGTATGTCTGCCTGTCTGTTTGTCTCTCTCCCTCTCTGTCTCCCTCTCAGTGTCTGTCTGTCTCTCTCCTTCTCTCTCTCTCTCTCTATCTGTCTGTCTGTCTGTCTGTCTGTCTCTCTCCCTCTCTGTCTCCCTCTCTCTCTCTGTCTGTCTGTCTCTCTCTGTCTGTCTGTCTGCCTCTCTTCCTCTCTGTCTGTCTGTCTGCCTGTCTCTCTCTCTCTGTCTTTTCAGGTTGCAGTAAAGCAGATCCTTTTGATCCTTCACTTTCCTCTACATATTAGCACAACCATGTTAGCATTAGCAGTGCGCTAATCAGCTCTGCTGAGAGTTAAGTATGAAGCGCTGTTCGTTAGAGGAATCCCCTTATGACCTCATCAAGCTCAGCATCAGCCACAGCAAACAGCACACTCTAACAGAGCTGTGTTCAGTGTGTGTGTGTGTGTGTGTGTACTCATGGGCTTGATTATATGCATACACACACACACACACACAATTTCTTTCCATTGACCGATTTCAGTGTTGTTCCTGTTGCTAAGAAACAGTGTGTGTTAGAGACCCACTGAGGTTTTCTGTGTGTTCATTATGGCAAAAACACAGAAACTAATTATTCTATTGCTTTAACAAACTCTTAAAAATACAAAACAATGCATGATCAACTTGCAGTTGATTTAGAAAAACTCAGAAGGTCAGGAGGTGAGCACTGTGACAGATGTGAAATGTGTGTGCAGAAATTAAAAAAGTAATTGGAATAGTATTCAGAATAAAGCAAATCACATGCACAAAACATTGCACATCACACTATTTAACTGGAACTTACTTTACTCTCTAACCAGCAGAAACTCCGCACCATGTCAAAGACAAATATTCACATTGTGTAGATTTTTACAAGGCATTAATTCAGTTTCTGAGTGATTACACAGGGGTGTGGTCACATGGAGGTGAGGTCACACAGGGGTGTGGTCACATGGAGGTGAGGTCACACAGGGGTGTGGTCACATGGGGGTGAGGTCACACAGAGGCGTGGTCACATAGGGGTGAGGTCACACAGAGGTGTGGTCACATGGGGGTGAGGTCACACAGGGGTGTGGTCACATGGGGCGAGGTCACACAGAGGTGTGGTCACATGGGAGCGAGGTCACACAGGGGTGTGGTCACATGGGGGCGTGGTCACACAGGGGTGTGGTCACATGGGTGTAAGTATTCATTGATGACCTTTTATTTCATGACTAAATTATAACAACAATGTAAATGAAAAATATTTGATAAAGAAAATGATGGTGTTCATAAAGACGAGATAAAATTGCTGGCTCTGTTTGTCCTAGTTTATTTCTCAAGGGAAATTTTACAGCCAAGGGAAATATTCTTGAGCAATATTTTTATATTAATACTATATTTATAATATATTCTCTTCCTTGTTAGAGCGTAGTCGGGAAGCCAGGAATACGGCTCACTAGGCTTGCTAACAGCTTTCACAACGCTGCTGAATTCGAACAGATATATGAGTCAGGACACACACGGCGTTGGTCTGAAGCAACATCTCTATATGAAAATAGCGTCACCATCACAGTGTACAGAATGCTGTCTTAGAAAATTATGACTAAAACATTGACTAAAATTAGACTAAATTGATACCGAGTTCCACTAAATAAATCTTGACTAAAACAAACAAAACAAAAAGATTAAAATGTGACTAAAATGTAATTACAATTTTCAGTGACTAAGACTAAAATTAAATTTAATATTCTTGTCAAAATTAACTCAAAGTTTTGTTATGGTTTCATTGTAAAGTTATGACTTTTGATGGCGGACAGAGAGCTGAGAGCCTCTGATATCACCTGCAGAACCATGTTGAAATGTCATCAAAAGAATAAAAAAAGTATTGGCACCCAGACTAGCAGAACCATTTTGCATGTTCCAATTAGCTCTCTGCTCGGTCTCGGTGCGTCTCACTGACCTGAGGTCTAAAGTCAGTCAGTAGTATGTGCGTGTATTACGTGTGTGTGTGTGTGTTTGTGTGCGATGCTGAAAACCTATCCTAAGTGCACTAGACATACTGTACATAACAACTCTGTTTCCTGTTTACTTCCTGGATTCTCCACTTGGCCACACCCTCAATCCTCATGTGCCTCACCTATTTCATATTAATTAGTCTCAACAGGTTTCATTTATCCCTGTGTGTGTGTGTGTGTGAACTCTGGGGAAGATCGTACATGCACATGAGCGAAACTCCTGCATGAGTATAAGATGTGCTAGGTGTTTTAGCCTTTAGCTTTACTGCTAACAGTTATGGTGTGTTAATGATGTTAAAGCCACCACTGCAGACTGGACATGAGCTAGCTAATGACTGAGCTTAAGGATTTAATGAGCTAGCATGTACCATAAAGTTCATTTATACAGGTGGAAGGCAGAGTGAGAGTGGAAGCAAGCCAGAACGATCTGGAACATCAACATTTCATGGAGGTGATGGAGGAAGAAAGGAAGATTTCAATAAAGTGCATTTAAATTTAAATTTATGTGTTTCAAATCAAGCTGCTGATTGGCCGTCCCACCCACTATGACATCATCAACTGTCAATGTGAATTTAAATTCTCCAGCATGCCATTTAATTGGGAAATATTCATATTTTAATTTGGGACACAAAACGCCTGAGTGTGAAGTGTGTGTGAGATAAACACAGAGATGAAGAGACAGTGAGAGGAATCACAAACACAAAAACATTATTTTATAAATGTAATCTTTGTGAAGAGAAAAATACACACTTTCACAATTTACACAATGTCTAATATCAACAAAAACACACTCCTTACCCCACCCCATACACATACCGAGCACAGGAACAGAAAAAAAAACCCAATAAAAACACACACACACACACACACACACACACACACACACTCACACTGAATCATTAGATTTACAATTATAAAGTGAGTTACAGGCACAGCAAAGGTGTAAAAGCTGTAAAGTGTGTTGGTTTGTGTGTTAGATGCTGGAGCGATGTTCACTGCAGGCGTACACGGCACTGCGCTGGATCCTGTGCTGGGCGTGGCTGGGCAGAGGTGGGCAGAGCCTGCAGAGGGCGGGCACCCAGCGGGCGCAGGCGTGACGGAACTTCCTGATGCGGCAGTAGTAAATGAGTGGGTTGAGGGCAGGGCGCAGGAAGGTGAGGATCAGCAGCCAGGTATTCACCTGGTAAAACCCCGCCCAGTTATACACAGCACTGCTGAACGCTGCACACAGGCTGAACACCACCAGGGGTGCCAGCGAGGCGAATGCCAGCACAAACAGCAGCAGGATGGTGAAGAAGGCTCGCGTCTTAAAACCCACATCCACACTCATGTGGAGGGGGCGGGGCTTAGACAGGGAGAGGGCAGAGTCACAACGGATCCGAAGTGTGTTGTGCCTAATGGAGCTCAGGATCACAGCAAAGGCACACGCCATCACAGCGAACGGCAGGAAGAAGCTGATTAGGGCCAGGATCAGGACGTATCCATGGTAACTGCTGTCAGGGGAGTAGCTGAGCACGCACTGTGGTGCACTAGACAATACCTGCATTGACGGGTATCCTAGCAACAGTGGGAAAGACAGGAAAAATGCAAGGATCCAGGAAGTGGCGATGAGGATCTTGGCACGGTGTGGCGTGAGACGGTCCTGTCTCCGCACGATGATCAGGAAACGATCCACGCTGATCGCTAACAGCATGGCCACGCCCACTGACATACACAGCCACAAGAGCATGGATGATGTCTGGCAAAAGGTGGCATTAAACAGCCATTGTGCTGTCACCATGGTGACCAGGTTAAAGGGCATGACGGTGACAGCCAGCGTCATGTCGGCGAAGGCGAGGTTGGCTAACAGGAAGTTGATGGCAGAGCGCATGGCGGTGCGGCGGTACACCATCACACAGACCACCGCATTCCCACACAGCGCCAACAACAACACACACACCATCAGCACACTGAAGAACACCTGCAGTGGCACGCTCAGGACACGCCCACTGACATCCTGCCCTGCCACTTGCACCACAGCATGCTCTGTTACCTGTGCAGTGGGCGTCGCCCAGAGAGTCCTGAGCACCAATGAGCTGCTGTTCTCCCAAAATGATGAGGAGGAGTTTTCCATAGAGTCTGGTTGGCGGATGGCACCACGTGGCCAGGGCAGGGTGAGCCTATCTTTAGCAATAGCAAGCAGCATTCCTGCAGTGTTCTGGGCACCATGGCAACCACCGCTTTTTCGTCCAACATGAAATCATGTCAGCGTAAAGGAAGAGAGACTGTGGAGGAACAGGAAGTGGAAATCCTGTTAACAATAACAATAATAATGCTATTATTCACTGTGTCTTTTAAGAATTATTTCCACACAGATTTTAAAGCTGAACACAGGAGAGATCATTGGAGCATAGTGTGTGTGTGTGTGTGTGTGTGTGTTTGTTTCTTAACACACAGAGAGAGAGGAGATAAACAGTGTTTAATCACAGCTGATAAAATTCCTGATGTTAACACGTCATGCTAAAATCTCCATATCTCCAAGCACTTGCTCGTGTACACACACACACACACACACACACAGAGGCTGAACTTTGAGCTTTGTGGCTTAGTGACACACAAAATCTTAGTTATCATTATTGTCACTATTTTCACTGTCCAATCAGTTTAAACAGGTTTACAACAAAGTGTCAAATTTACACTTTACAGATGATGTTAAGGGTGATGAGAATTAGAGCGTGATTAAGTAAGTTGGGTTTTTTTGGACCAGACCTCTTTAACATGTAAAACCACACAGCACATCATCCCCGTGTTATATCAGGAAATGATGAATCTCCGAACAGGTGAATCAAGCTTAAACAGCAGCAACTGTCGCCACTGGTGTGGTTACATCTCTGAAAAGTGGGTGTTGTAAACTCGCAGCCTGCAGCAGTGCTACTGAGCATCTGCAAACGTTTCAAAATATTCACCCTTTCAAATCGTACATTTCAACAACTCAGAATGTCGTTCCCCAACATATAAGCACTAGTTTTAAAGGTCACCATTTCCAAGGTTTCAAATCTGGAAACAAAATAAAAGACCTGGAGAAGAGTGACAGACCTAAAGCTCTGAAAATGCGTTGGTGAAACACTAAAGAGCGCTGCAGCCGTGAACTCAAATATGAAATAATGTTTGCAGAGATCTGAATTTTTTTTCTGCCCTTAGGCAAGCATTCAATCTTGCAAAACCTTTTTTAAATAGATTTCAAGCTTTCAATCACTCAGCTTCAACCTTTTAAAGTGTTAGATAATTTTATAGGACTACTGTATACTCATCTGCATTTCACTACGCAGAAGCCATGAATTCATGTAACCTGGTCTCCACATTACCATTTCAAATGAAGGACATTCACAACTTTCACACCCAACAGCTGTTGGAGACCATTTGTCTTTGTTTCTCCCTTCCTGCACCTCCCTTCCGTGTCTGTGTCTCTGTGCAGGTGAGAAACTTTCACCCACTGAAGTCAGATCGAACCTGAGAGAAAGATCATCTCGAATTAACCCTGAAAGGGTAAAATGCTCATGTCTTTTTACGCTAATCCATCCATTATCTATAGCGCTTTATCCGTCTGGGTCACGGGGAAGCTGGAGCCAATCCCAGCATGTTCGGGCGAG
>JAQMYM010000012.1:27817588-27833450 GCA_030014255.1 Parauchenoglanis ngamensis
CTCTGAGTGATGTGAACTTCTCAATGCCGAGCTCAAACATGTCCAACACGTGGAAATCAAACATGCGGCCTGCACACACACACAAACACACCCACCTTTCAGCACCACCATGCCTGGCTGAATGAGGGCGGAGCTTAAACCCTCCAGCCAATCAGATGATCACAAGACATCACCACAACAGTTACAGTACTGTAGTTGGAAGCTCAGATCCAGTAGGGTATAAGAGGTTATTAGCCTACTTGAGTGCACTACCTAGGGTAGCGAAACATTCCCCCCTATACCCTACTTAGCACACTAGTACTGGCTCCGTACCGAATATCAGGTTGTTGGGCCGTTTCTTGTTGTGTGAACCAAAGAGGAACAGCGAGCAGTCCGACTTCTTGGAGAAAAATTCCTGTCAGTAAAAAGAGGGCGGGGTTAAGGAGGTGACAGCGATCACATGACCGTGGATTAGCGTATTTATGGTAAGTGTGCTATTCCAGCACTCATGCTATTTCATGTGAAACTATAAAAACTCACCAGTGACGTGGAGTCTTCAAACGGCCTCATGATGTTCTTCCTGTAACACACACACACACACACACACACACACACACACACACACACAGAGACACGTTAGTTGATGAAACATGTTCCTGGTAAACGAGTGTAGCTCTGATGTGATGTGTAACGTGTAGGACTCACTTCTTGTACAGAACAGCGTTTGGTTTCTTTAATGCGTACTGAAAGAGATAGAAAAAAAAAATCAATAAAATATTAGAATCTTTTTAAAAAATGACAATCACTAATAAATAAATAAATTACTGATTAATAAGTAACCAACTGCTGGAGTGTGGATATAAAATGTTCACTATTAAAATAATTGATTAAAATATAACAGTGATGTGCACCATCTCGTTCACCACACATCTGTTTCTATCCTGTTCCCTACGTGCCATACAAGTGCACTGCATAGTGTAGGAAATGATTACTTACTACACCTTATCTAGTGCTCTGACAGCAAGTCGCTTGACATTAAGATCCCTTTTCTTCTGCACCCTACTAGTGCACTACTCAGGGTGTCGAATAATACCTTTGCACCTTACTTAGTGACATGTATATATATATATATATATATATATATATATATATCCAGACAGGAAGTAACCGTGTGTCTAGTGCACTGCATGCAGGGCTCAGACTCTCACTATGTCCTTGAGGGCGTGTGTGACTGTTTCGCTCGTGTTCCCTCCCTTCATGACCATGGTGTTCTTCGAGTTCTCCGTCAGTTTGGCTTCCCTGTGCTGCAGGAAGCGCTTGGAGCGCCTCGTCTTCGGCTTCCTGGGGATAAAAAACACAAAGGAGAAGAAGAGGAATATTAGCACACCTCCACCATTGGCTCAACACAGACCAACAACTTTCACTGTTTATTTTTTCCTCCACGTTTCTTCTCTCCTTCATTTTCCGTTCTTCCCTAAAATTCTCTGTTTATTCCTTCTTTTTCTCTCCGTTTTCCTTCAGGTCCTTGAGGAAGTGCAGAAGGAGGTGTTTGTGCAGTGGTCAACTGTTTTACACTAAAACACTGAAGGATTATACATTAAGGATTATCTTTACCATAAAATCAGATCAGAACACCACACAGAGGCAGTAATGCTACATTTAATAAAGGAAACATCTGACAGAGAAACTAAAAACATGTTGTTTCACTTCATCTTTAACACTGACAGCGCGGTTCTCAGATAAAAACCAGAGGAACTTCATCACTTGCTGTTTCAATCCACTGCCCAGTTTAAAGCAGGTTAGCTTTAGCCATTAGCTAACTGATCACATGACACACTTAGTTTAAACTCCACTGTCCTCAATGAAGTGCGCAAATCAAAGCAACAGCACATAAATAATAATAATAATAATAATAACAATAACAATAATAAATAACATTAGACTCACACCACACTGCCTGCCTGCGTCATCTCACACTGTTACACTCTGCAGCTCAACGCACGTGGACCTGCTCGCGCTGTCAAACCGGAAACAACATCACACCCAAAATGGCGGTGCTTTTCAAAATAAAAGCCTGGCTGTGACACGTGGCTGTAATGTGCAGGCTGTTTTCTGTTTGGAGGTGTGTAATGTAATTATTGCTAGATTATCTCAGGGATTTTAATTTGACTCCATCATAGCCATAATTTTACAAACGGCACACATCAGGAAGGATCACTGTGTAGTTCCTCTTCTATAAACTGCGCAACAGAAATAACTCCATGTAATATTTATCCCATCAGAACTGACATGTTGGTAAGGACGTGTGGGGGAAAAGATTTTGTTCGTTTTTTTCAGTATAAAGATACTCCAGGAAGCATTCGCTCTTTTCTCTTTCCTATCATCTCTCACCAAAACCAAAACTTTAAAGTACCACTCTGTGTAATTCTGCCCCCTCTTTTACCCCTCCCTCTCCAAGAGTGTATTAGAGTGTATGGTAGCCATCAGGTGCTCTTGCTTTTTCCGTGTTGAATAATAAGTATAATCCTCCATTTTTCAAAATCTGGTTCTCAAACTTGTTATCCAGCACCAGTAAACACTGATTCCTCTTCTTGCTGCTTCCTCCCGGATTCCCGCTGCCGCTTGTGTAAATGTGAAAGGCGATCTCTAGAGCTTTGTCCATTCCGGGCTACTGTAGCGTTGCAACATGGCGGCTCTGTAGAGGTGGACCCGCTCCCTATGTAGATATAAAGGGCTCGTTCTAAACTTACGAAAACACAACAATTCATAGTTACAGCTGATTATACACTACTGAGGACATACTGAGGAATTCCATGGGTATATCATGGAATATATATACTTTGTTTCTGATAATGGAGTCCCTCAAAATCCTGGACAGTGGAGCTTTAAAATGCAGAATGATAATGTACACAGTGTATAACGTGGAGGTCATAACATATGTGGATAATAAAACCGTCTGTGTGTAGTAAAATGAGATTTTAGTGTGACAAAGCATGCACACATTGTTAAGACCTCATGATTAATACAGAGACTAACTCACATGGATTAACCTGATCAGAATTACTACGCACATCCCCCGACTACACTACTGAATGTCCAGAAAACTACTACTCCGATGGAAGTACTAGCTGTACTCCTGTTCTCCAGCAGAGGGCTCCACTGCATCACGTTCTCATCAAACAAACATTCGGGTTTATCCTTAAAGTGTGTATACACTGTATTACCCATAATGCACCGTGTTGTTGGTCAATTTATGATAAACTACACAATTAAGAAACGTGTTTAACAAAACAAGGTTAAAGCTTTCTTAACTGTAAATCTGAGCTGGAGGTTGTGGCAGGATTTAGTGCTAAGCTTGTATGCTAACTTCTGAAACTGCCCAATACAGCATTTATTAAAGTCTACACAGAATACCGAATTCTGATTGGTTCATTAATGCATGACATGGGATAAGAACTTATCAGTTAAGTAGATGTATGCCAACATTTAACATGAGTGCTAAGCTAACACTTGAGAACGAGCACACAAATTACCACCGGCAATCCGTTTAGGATTAAAATATTTATTATTTAAAAACGGGGCACATCGCAGGCATAAACACACAGTGGTGCAAGGTTCAGATCTGAGACGAACATGAACATTTCTGGAGCTTGAGATGACCAGCTCCTCTTAAACAGCTCCTCTGACCTCTGTCCTCCGGTAACTGCAATATTTACATTCCTGAATTACATCACACTTCACTCCCAGTGAACATTTACACACAAGGTGAACATCACAAACCTGAAAAGAGTCACAGCAGACCAGAGGAGGTTGGATCAGGAGAGTGGGGATTAAGGAACGGTCATGTCATAGTGCTCACATGGCTACATCATGTTAGCTAACCCGCTAGTCAAGAGCAAACCTCACTTTAAATAATGCGGTACATCAAAACAGGAAAATTGCCATGAACTATTGAGAGTTGCCTAGCATCATGGGACAAGCTTTATCATCAATTAAAAAAAATCCAATCAGTCCAATACCCACACAAAAAACAAAGCAATCAGACAAGTAAATAAACAAACACACACAAACCATTGTTAAGTGATGAGTAAAAAGTGTCTGATGTGAGGCAGGCACATGTTCACATCTTTACAATGTCGGTTCATAGTCATCTCATTGGCTGAACAACCACATTTAAAGCATGACATGTAAACATTCATAGCTTTAGCTTATATTCACATAAATATACTTCATTTGACAACGACCCGATTTCATTACTATAAAAATATACATTTAAGCAATTAGAAGACATTCTGGAGGTGCGACTGAAACAAACAAAAAATATCATCTGCATTACGTCAATCTTCCATCACTTTAAAGCTCGTCAAGGAACACAAAGGACATACACAGAGAGGGAGGGGGGGTATTCACTTCTGGAAGGATTTTTCCCCACCCTCACTTTCACAACTTAAATTTGGCACTATGATTTAAAAAAAAGTAGTCAGAAGAAAGTGGAATCTTCCTGTTTGGTTGAGACCCGACCCATTTTTACAGAAAGTCTTTGGAAGGAAACAGAGGCTCCTCTGTTTCTTTTTAAAGGATTTTCAGTCAATCCCTGAAGATGATCAGAGGTGTAAACCTCTCAGAGGCACTTCCTGAAGTTCTTTCCTGAAAAGGTTGCTCAGAAAGGTTCTGAAGATGGGGGAAAAAAAAAAAAAAAAAAAGGCTAAGCAGCACACCCAAGGACACCTTTAAGAGGGGAGGAACCCTTCTGAGACAGGTTCCATCCTGAAGCAGTCTGCTTCATCATACATCTCAGGAAGTGCATTCTAATCAAAAGACTCCTTTATACAAGAACAAAAGCCTCCATAAAACCTAGGGTTTCTCCATAAAAAGGAGAACCCTCCAGAGATTTCGCTGGGCGAGTGTGCACCTTCCAGAGGTGCCTTGCTGAAGACTATCTAAGACTTCACTTTCTTAAAAACTTCGTGTCCGAAGCACATCCGTTTGGTTCCCGAAAGCTCACAGCTCTGCAGCAGGTCCTGCGGCTCGGCTCAGAAACACTTCCTGAAGACAATCTGAGGTCCAAACTCCTCATACTCATCCTGGCTGATCCAGGCAGAGGAGAACGACGGCATGCTGGCGAGTATCGCTCCTCCTCTCCACACAGAGAAATCTCGACCTATAGGACTCATGACCTTTACCCGCTCACCCAGACCTGCAGGAGCCAAACCACTGACCTCATGCTCCAGACGCTCAGGAAGCCCAGGCAGCATGGTGTTCCCACCTACACACACACAGTTTATACCACATCTAATACTGTTCAGATTGTAACATCTAAAATATTTTATTTATTATTTTTATTTAAGGAAGAACTCCTATTCACAGAAATACTTCAGAGCGTGCTGTAGCCGTACCCGAGAGCACAATATTTCCCACCAAGTCCCTGCGCAGGTCAATGTCCGACTGAAGAACTGATTTGAAAATGCTCTCGTGAATTCCATAATAATCCTGACCAATCAGCGCCGGTCTGAACAGAATCTCCGGAGCCCTGGAGATTATAAATAAACAAACTTATCACCTGCAGCTCAACATCAACAAAGCAGTTACAAATGTCTTCATCTCACACACAGAGCAGTTACCTGAACCTTTCCGTCGTCAAGGAGACGACATGTCCGTCAGGTAGAGTGTAATGCACCTGTGAACTGGTCCCACCTCCTCCACTAAGCTCCGCCTCATAGTTTAGAGCCACGCAGCAGCATCTTTCCTTAATCTCGCGCACAATCTCCATCTCAGCCGATGTTCGCATGCACACACCCTGCTCCGTCAACAGCTAACACACACGCACGCACGCACGCACGCACGCACGCACGCACGCACGACATTAGTTTGGGTCTTTTAAAAGGATCTGGAGCTTCTATTTTACAAAAAGTGGCCACAGGAAGTAATGTAGTGCTGCAAGCATTATAAAAAGGTGAAAACATAGTTGCTAAGCAGTGATTAGGATGAGGTAGTGCGTGTACCTGTTTGAGGTGCAGTGTAATGTCGGCTCCTGCCAGATTAAAGCACTGAACAGCATGAGGTAGACAGTAACCGTCAAACACAGGGACGCTGTGACTCGCACCGTCTCCAGAGTCAAACACCACGCCTACACACACACACGTTAGTGTCACCAAGTTTGTAAATAGTACCAACTGTGTGTGTGTCTCTGTGTGTGTATACCAGTTGTCCGGCCCGTTGTGTACAGTGCCAGTACAGGCTGCATTGCCATGTACGCGAGTGGCACATTAAAGGACTCGAACATGATTTGGACGGAACGCTGGCGGTTCTCGTGTGGACTCGTCGCACCCTCAGTCAGCAGCACAGGGTGATCCTCACTACATACACGCAACTGCTCAAAGGCATGACTCCAGATCTACGGACACAGACTTTTCCCCATCACCAGGCAGAAATTCCAATTTCTCAGCGTTTCGTTCTTTACCCTTCCAGGGGATCAGGTTTAAAATGCTAAACATGTGAACAAGTGCTACAAACAGACTGATCCCCAACTAGCTAAAGCAAAAATTTTATTCACACATAGTACATATTAAAAAAAGATAAGTGAAAGAAAGAAAGCCTGAACAATGTGGTTTAGATTTATTAGCAGCAGTCAGTTTCTTGCTTAAAAACTCACCATTTCCATCTGATCCCAGTTGGACACAACGCCATTCCTCATTGGGTAATGAAGCATTAACACACCCCTCATGTGTTGGGCATCGTGTCCCACATACACACTGCGCTCCACACTGCCACTCATCACCTCCTGCACATTTTACATTTGTTGTATTAAAATATTCATTTTTTTTGAGAAGCTACGAGGAGAACCTAGCTAGCAATAATGAAGCGCCGAGCCTCTAGTTTAGCATTGTACAAAAATACATTTCTAAATAAAATTATTAATTTGATTTTCAACCAAGCTCACACACAGCAGCTTTGTAAACACTACCTCGTACTTGGGCAGGCCAATGGCAGTGGGGAAGATGGTGGTGGGCAGGTCCTGGTCAGCAAATCCGGCTTTCACCAAACTGGAACCAGTGTCCAACACCACAGGGGTCTGAAAATCACTCATCTCTCTGGCGCAGATCTGAAGCTGTTGCTGGATCGGTGATCTGCAGACGCTTCTTGTTAAAGAACTGTCAGAACAATGAACTTCTACCTCACTGCTCTCCACTGCTCCACAAAGCTCCAACACTGAGATCTGACCAGTACACCATACATCTGGTTTCTCATCTTCGGCTCGGATGATACATTCAGACCTAATGGGTTCTTCCTTCACCTTCTCTGAACCAACACGGAGATCCACAGAGTGAATGTTGTTATTGTTGGTATTTTGGTTCTCGAGCTCTACTGGTGATATTCTACATGGAGGATTGTGAAGTTCTTTTGATTTTGGATCAATAGATGATGCTAAAGAAGTCTGATTTATAGCATCAGATGCATTTACTTCAGAATCTGTGGTCATCTGTGGACCAATTCGAGGAAGAGGTGTTGGACCACCAGGATCAAATGCAGGAGTCGATACTTCCTCTGATGTTAAAGTTTCCACCTTGGGATCTTCATTATGCTGTTCAGTTGTGGCTAAGGTCTCTGAAGGAGCCAAGTGTATACGTTTCTCTTGTCTCATTTCAACAGGATCTGACCGATTTTTTGGTTCTCCAATAGCAGGATCTTGAGGATTAGAAAGATCCATGACTGAAGATACCAAGTCTTTTGTCTCAAAATCACATCCGCAAACACCGTCTGCCATGAGAGAAGGCACAACAACGGATATGGATGAGGAGTCAATATTCTGCTGATCCTCAGAATTTAAACCTGTATTTAAGCGGTCATTGGTTGAAGAATCTGCAGCTGCATTCGAACATTTGGAACTGCTTGACGCTTCTGGATCGGAACATTTGCACCGAACATGATCGTCTGCAGTTATGTCTGATGGCTGCGGATTGGTGGGTTCCTCCAAATGTGGCTGACTGAGGATTTGTGCATTTTGTGCTGATCTTCTACAGTTCATCAGGAGAGCTTCATCATCCTTCCTCAACGCTGAAGCGTTTCCCATAACGGAACACATCACAATTTTACGACTCCGGCTCGAACACTTTAGCTTGCTTTTCTTCAACTCCCTGCTTAGGTTTCTCTCCATCTCCTCCACTTCTTTCTTCTCTTGCTCAAGTTTCTCAAGGAAATTTTTCCGGTCCTCACTGAGGCTCCAAGGGGACATTCTTTCCTCAGATTCACAGCAACGGAGCTCATTGATTTTCAGATTCTCCTCAACAATCTTTTCCTCCAAGACCTTCAGGTTTGCCATCTCCTTCAAAAGCTCAGATCCATCAGGACCTCCATTTCCTGATTCAAGATGGAGGGAGTCAGAACCTGGTTCTGATGGAGTATCACTACCACTTTGAATAACTTTTAGACTTTCCGGAGACAAATCATCATCATATCCAAAATTAAGTGAGGCAAGATCATCCTCCAATCCAATGACACCTGCTTCAGCCAATTCACTGGTGGTCATATTTGCTGGAAATTGGCAATCTTTGTTCCATGAAGGCCACAATCTGTCTGGGTTGTCGGATTCCAGTAGGACATCCATGATCTCCTCCTGAGCAAGAACACTCTCCTCTTCTTGCAGGATTCCAGCCGCTCGGCTCAGGGTTTCCTCCACAGCTCTTAGCTCTTGCTGCTCCTTCATCTCCCACTCTGGCTCGCGGACTAACATGCTATCCGAATCATGCATGAGGTCATGGAGGTCATACGAGTCCCAGAGGAGAGTGGAACCGTTTTCCGATGTTTCAGCTCCATGCCCTCCATCTGTAACAGTGCTCGAGAGAACATTGTGGATGGGGCTCCACTCTGTGCTCTGATCCTGAAAATCGCACACACTCGTATCACTGGTCTGCGTTAACTGATTACAGCTCTTAATTGCCCTCTGCTGGCTGGGAGAGATGATCACAGTGTAGCAATTCTCCAGATCATCTACAGGAAGACTCAGCCAAGGGTTTTTGGGAAGCGTGGCTGAGCGTTTCACTGTGATCTCCAAGTTCACAGAGTCGTGGTTTGCATTTGGAACGATGCGAATACTTGGGGCTTGAAGAGATTTTTCCTCAGTAAGACCCTCGGCTATGCTGGAGACGTTCTCCTCACAGACATGCAGAAGAGAAGATTTTGGTCTGGATGTCTCGTCTGAGCACGTCTTCCCACCTACTGTTTCAAGAGGACCACTTCCTGCTCCATCAAACCCAGAATCAAAGGAGTTGAGGGATGGTGGCTTTGCTCCAGACTGACGTAGCGGAGGATAGTTTGCACCATCATATGTTGTCAAACCGTCGCCATTTACAGAGTGTGGAAAGAGGCCTGAATCTCTAGGAACATTCTGAGCACACACATTTCTCAGAGTATGAAGGTCAGAGGTGCAATTTCTGCACTTTAGATACTCGTACTGCCACTGTAGGGCCAGCTGGAGATCACGGAATGTTGCCGAACCAGGAGAAATCAACAACCTACGTAAACTTGTGCACCTGCAAAAACAAGCAGAGATCGCCAATAAGTTTTAAACAGAAAATATATAGACTTTCCACTTGCAATTTGCTCAACATGGTCACCTCTGTGCAAGTTGCTTTCCTGCATTCTCCAGGTGTGCATCAGGTATGATGTTAGCCAGATGTGCCAACTGCATTAGCTCATCCACTTCAGGAGGAATATGCAACCTGAGAAACTCCTCAATCACTGAAAAGACTTCACTCTGCTCGTGTGGGAAAACAGTTTCCTTGCTGTCGTGTTTGCTCAAGCAAGTTTTCCACAGGAGGTCCTGTGGGAAGCGCTCGCACACTGCCGCATAGTACCACCTCTGGATCTGGCCACAAGTAAGAACATAAATGAAAAACCTGATAGAATAAGGAGCTGGGTGGATGTAGAAACAGCCTTCGCAGTTACATTCTATTCTTCCTCCTCTTTCTCATCTGTCTTTTCATCCACACTTCCTTGTCTAGCCATTAAAGTGCATCTATACACTGTACCACCAATCATAACCTCATCCTTCCTTCAAATAACCCTAACCATCACTCCAACCAGTCTCCATCCCTTTTCAAGGCCTCCATCCCTCCTAACTCCCACTTTCCCCTCAATTCCCAATCCCTTCCTTCATACCTCCTCCAAACCTTTCAGCTCATCCCTGCCGCTCACCTTGCCTCCGTTCCCATTCCCTGCCAGTCCTCCCTCCCTGAACCTTGCTTCCCAGAATTCCTGATTCCTGCCTGCTACCATGGCTTCAGCTCTGAGCCCACCATTCTCAGAGGTCCACCTCCTGCCATCCCTCTTGCTCTGGTCCTCATCACTCGCCACTCCTTTAATCCCTTTCCCTCCATCCCTACCTTTCACCAATCCGGTGCCCTCAATTACCATTTCCCCATCAGCCATCCTTCTCACATTTTCACCTCCTGTCACCCCTCCTCCAATCCCTGGTTTTTGCCACCCTTACTCCTAACTCTGTCCAACCAACCCCAATCCCTGCCTCACTCCATCGCTTCTTCTGCAAATTCCACTTCCTGTGCACCACTAGCCTCTACCTCTGAAGTGCACCATTCATGATCTCGCTTGACTTTCTCTGAGAAAATCATCAATCTTAACAGAAGCCTAGCAAACTGAGGACCTCACTTTTGGACTTGATTGTACACATGTTGCAGTAACATTAAATGAAATGTACTTTATGGTAGTAGTGATGGAAGGTGCAGATGGTGTTCAGGTTCCTGTTCTGGAGCTCCATAGCTTCTCGGAGCTGATCGGTCAGTCTCTCCAGCTCACTGATCCACTCGTGTTCTTCCCGGCTCTTTAACACCACCATCTCAGATACTGCATTTAACACATCCTCAGCACGACGCACCAGAACCTAACACATACACCATGTCAATATTCTTCCATTCATCCTTGTCTTTCCCATTCCATGCTTTCAATTTTGATCTTGAACAGTTCACACCAACACAATGAACCCCAGCATGGAGCGCTCTCCTTTTATTTACCCCAGCGTGTGTGTAAACAGATGTGGTGAACTCCAGCCGCAGTGTTTCTGCTCTTTCAGAGTCTCGAAGTGTCTCAGGTGTGTATGACTGCATCTTCTGCATAACATAGTCCATCTCACACCCCACCTGAGAGACAGATACATCATAAACATTCATTTTACACAAAAACATGACCGATGGAACACAGATGTGGCTGTACTGCTTATGTGTTTAGATAGTTTACACACGATCACACGATTCCATCCTTCTTGTGGACAAAGCCGAATATCTCGGTGACCAGAACACAAAGTGCTCTTTTACGAAGTAAACAAAGTTTCTTTCAGCTGTTGGAGTTGATAAGTGTGTAACTAACAATTACACAGAGCTACAATGATCAGTGTGTGACCTGTTTTGCGTCTCTCTGAAGCTGTAGGACGTGCAGTCTGAGACGGGCGGTGGAGAAGACACGTCTCCACAGCAACTCCACTTTCTCCACTGCCGCCCGGATTCTACAGAGACAGACAGAGAGAGCCTCAGCAGAGTTAAACTCCGATTCAGTAAATGAGGCACACGCTCCTCTCACTCTCCTCTATCTGCATGATTCATCTATGAATACTGCACAGCTTTCACTAGTGACATTAGCATATCAATACACTGTGTGGGCAGGAAATGAGCAGACACACACAGACACACACAGACACACACAGACACACACAGACACACACAGACACACACAGACACACGAAAAGTGCTGTTGAAAATGTGAATTGTTCAAGCATGAAAGAGGATTTACAAAAACACATCACTGCCAATATTCCTGAGTTGCAATGTAAATAAAAACAACACGTGGCCTTAAATTATCAAGCTGGATCCAAAAGGATTTTTTCATAAAACATTCATGTAAGCATTTATATAAGAAATGTGATCTTCGTGAATTTCCAGTAAATTAATTAACATGTTTGTATCCTGCTTGTGCTCCTGTGTGTCAATTTATATATCAGAAGCCTAACTAAAATAAACCTGTAAGCTCTGTCCGGTTTTCCTTTTATGGTGTTTTGTGGGTGTTGCTAAATGCAAAGGAGCCATCTTAGGAACGTGATCTGCACAGTAAACGTGATCAACATATCCACACGAGCATGAAGAAAATGAGTATTTCTGAAACTTTTGTAAATCCAGCAGAATAGTTAGTTCAGCTTGACTTGCACACTGGCCCAGTCTTTTAGTAAGGTTTGTGTGTGTGTGTGTGTGTGTGTGTGTGTGTGTGTGTGTGTGTGTGTGTACCGGTCATAGTTCTGCAGCATCTCCAGAGCAGTGTGTGTGAAGAGTTCAGTTCCCACCATGGCCTGGTAACACGGATCCCTCTCAGGATAATGAAACTTTTCCAGCACACACTCGCACCTCCTCAACAAGGCATCCAGACCCAGATCTCTACACACACAATTTGGCAACTCTTCAACATTCTACAAAATCTCCATCACTGTTCACAGCAGTTTGATCATGTGACGCCCCCATGACCCTGACATGACCCCATTCCTCTGTTCCAGTCCATCAGGTTTATTTTTTTAAAAAGGAACCGGTTCTACAGAATCATCAACTTTTAACCCTAAACCCTCATCTTAAATAAAAAATTCTGAATACCTTCTAAACATAAAATACTGAGAAAGAGAAACAAGAATCAATGAAATTAGAGTGTTTAGCGTGAAGTTACCCGCGAAGACGCTCGAGTCGTGCCTGATTGGTCGAGCAGAAAACGGCGAGAGAGTCGTACTCGGTAGGAACAGAGAGTTTAGAGAAATCATGCAGGGCACCGATACACACCGGCAACTTCCTCACCACAGCCACAAACTCCTGCACAAAACTGTCCATCTCCTACACACACAAAGATAAAACACTGTTCACCCAGACTCAACAACAAAATATTAACTTCAAATAAATCACACACATTCAATTCAGTTACACAGAAATGTATTCAAATTAATACAGGAAAGGATCTTGAACTTCAGGGTCTAAAACATTCACCAAAATTTGTGTGGTGGGTGTGGCCTAGTATGCTAATGAGCTGAATGATTGACAGGCTTCTGTTTGAGACTCAGTTTGTTACTAAACACAAGCAAATAGTTTCTCAGGTAGTTTATGATCCAAACACAAGCTTGTTTGTGTGTGTGTGTGTGTGTGTGAGAAACTTACAAAATACAACCACACAAATCAGTGCTGAATGATCAGACTAACATTCAGAGCTGAGGCACAGGGCTGGAACAGACAGTAGGGAGAGAGGGGTGTGTGTGTGTGTGTGTGTGTGTGTGTGTGTGTGTGTGTGTGTGTGTCTCTTTCAGTTGCTAATGCGCGTGATGTTGCAGTGTGATGTGTATGAGCCACACACACACACATTAATCTTATTTATCAGACTGGAGGGGAAGCGAGTTGAAAGTTCAATATGACGCATAAACATCATGCTTCACCGCACGCGCACACACACGCGCCTTGGTGAATTACTGCATTCATTCTCCTTTAAGCATGAAACATCACATGACCTCAAGAAAAAACACAACGAGTACATGAGAACACACTTCAGGATGTGCCGTTCAAGAAAAACAATCAACGCCAGCATTATGTGATGGAGGAGTTACTGTTACACCCTGAAGTGGATTATTTCCCTCCAACAGAACATCCCTAAAAAACCCTAAAAATTGTATTATCTGGTTATTAGCACTATAGACCGTTGCTACAGAAACGAGAACGTATTAGAATGAGCACATTAACAAACCACAATTCACAAAATATAAAATTCATAGCTGCTACACTTTATAAAATTAATCCACACCCCCACGGCATGTATGCATGTAGAAGCTGCTCACTCTGATGAAGCAGACCCAGCTCTCATGGCTGTAGATAAAATATCCTCCCAGATTAGCTGTTAGCTGACTGCGATCCACATAGTTACACAGCTCAAACACTTCCCTGACGAACACACACTGAAAGAGAAAAACAGGCATGCGGCATGTGTTAAAGCACGCGGTGCAAGTGTCCAGACATAATCAGACCTCACATCATTAAAGAACACAAATATTCACTGCAGATCGGACACGGTTAGCTTGAGAGCAGTTCCATTTGCTAGGTCTCTGCTAATAACCTGCTTGACAGGTAAAGCTAATTATGCTAGTTATGATGCATATGAGCTAGCTGGCGAATATTCACCCAGGAACCGCTGTTAAATTGTGAAATTAAAACAGGACGAACACAGAGCTCAATTACAAAATATAAAAAACTAAATTAAAAGTGAACTGTTTTAAAAGGAATCTGCAGTCAAGTGTTCTAACTACTTTTAGCTACGGAGAGACCGTGTTAAAATCAGCAGGTCGTCTCTCCTGGTGATTAGTCAGTGACGCACCTTGACCAGCGGCGGCACTGTCGAGCGTTTGGACGGACTCAGGAGTTTCTGCAGCAGCTTCTGGACGTCTCGCTTTTTGGGCTGAACGACGTAGAGCGAGTGCACGGTGCGCTGGTGGAGCAGAGAGAGGAGCAGACCACGTTAGAATTCATTTAAACACAGAACTCGGACCCAAAAAACAGCTTTCAGGAAAAGTTAGTGGGTTTAACCCTGTAAGGTCCGTGACGGATCGTCAGGTAAGTTCAGGGTTCAGCATCAGCTTTAATAACTCCGTAGTATCAAAACATTTTGTTCGGATTATAAACCAGCACTCGGCGTCAGCAGGTCCACAGTTTCCAAAACACAAGCTTCTGACCAATCACAGGCTGCATTACTCAGGCTCTACACCAATCAGAACTCCGCGGCAGGTTTGTGTGCGTCATTAATTTATCCTTCAATACAAGAGTATGAAAAGCTGTGAGGCTTTAACCAATTAGAGCTCTCTGACATCAGCGTGCGCCTCGTCCTCAGCTCCAATGCTGCTGCTCTAATTAGTAATACATTAAAATATTTTAATAACTAAATCAAGTGATCAGTTTAAGGTTTAGGAGTTGAAGCACAGATCTGCACACAGACACCTCCTTAAACGGAAACAAGGAAACACAGCTCAGTTTCTTTTCCTCTCCTTCATTCTTCCTTTCCAATATTCATGCTTTTTAATCTTTATGCTTTTCTTTGTCATTTTTCTTCCCGTCTCTCTTTATTTGCCTCCTTCATGCTTCAGTTGCTTTTTCCTCCCTGTGTATTTTCAGTTTCCTTTTTTCCTTTTCCTTCACACATTTCTTTTTCTTCCAACCTGCCACTGTTCCTTTCATTTTTCCTGGTCACTTCTCTACAGGCTGAATGAAAGCTGGGAGTTTCACCTGCAGCAGGAGGAGAATTTCAGCGACGCGTCTCGTCACAGCGAGTGAAGCTTCCCTCAGATCAGCCACCACCGACACCAGACACTCCGACCTGCTCTTACTGTGGAGGAACGATCATACCCCACACACCCCACACACCCCACACACCCCACACACACACAACAGAAAACATCACCTCCACTGCAGCCTACATGCTTATTTTAGTCCTGTCTTACTCTGCTTTGTGCAAAAAGACGAGTACAGAGAAAAACTAATGAGGAGATAAAAGAGAAGCAACAGAGGCAAAGAGAGAAAAATCACAAGACACAGGAGCAGTGAAGAGAGAACTGACACATAAAGGAGGAAAGATAGAAAAAAAAAAAAGCACATGATCAGAAAAAGAAAGCCATCAGTGTGGAGGGGTCATACCTGTGCAGGCGCAGGCAGTAAAACACAAACTCGGCCACGTCCTGTTTAGTGACGTCACACAGCAGTTTATTCTGAAACTCGGCTGGAAAAATGACCAGTGCATGTCCGAGCTGATCAAACACACCTGGGGGACGGGGACACAGACGCGGGGGGACACAGACGCGGGGGGACACAGACGC
>JAQMYM010000012.1:27842920-27862249 GCA_030014255.1 Parauchenoglanis ngamensis
CACACCTATGGGCAATTTAGAGTAGCCAGCTGACCTAATCTGCATGTCTTTAGACTGTGGGAGGAAACCGGAGCACCCGGAGGAAACCCACGCTAATTAAATTATTAAAATAAAATAAATGAAAAATAAATTATCCAAATTGCTCTCCAGAGATCTTAAAAAAGTTAAATTAGTAAAAGATGAAGAATTTAGTTTTTTTTCCCATTTTTCCTGGCCTTAAGTGATTCAAAGTAACTGAATAATAATTATTATTTTTAACAAAAAATCCGGCATGGGGCTTCATTTATTGACTTTAATAAATGTATAAAAACGTACCAGCAGCAATACATTATTGAAAAGAAATTCTGCTCATTGGTCTTTCAGCAAAAACCCAAACTGTGTGATTTCTTAAATGAATTATGGCAAGTATTTGTATAAATGTTGCCAGATAGATATGTCCTCTCAAAACATCTGAACAAAAATACACACAGATGATAGATGGTCAGCTGTTTCTAGATCTTCTTTACAAAATGTACAACTATTTCAATAGAATGAAAATTTCACACAGATTAAAACTTTACTTCTGGGGAACTGGAGAGTCTGTCTAACACTTCCTACTTTTATATCCAATAAAGACCTGCAGGACTGAGTTCCTGTTACAGAACACACAATATACATCATCATTAAACACAAACAGGTTATTAATTACACTGAAAGAGAAGAGCAGAATGTCAGAAAGCGCTGTTGAGTTATTGTTGAGGTTCCTGATGAAGATGAAGGAAGGTTCCTTTGTGACGACGGTAAAGGGGTTTAAAAGGTCAATTCAGGTGTGGTGGGTTGGTTTTGGAGAGGTGGTGGTATCAGGCGGTGTGGGGTTAAAGGTCAAGACCTGGAGATTTTTACAAACCGGGAAGCAAAACACGGAATGATGCAAATCATCTGCTGGGGCTGAGCGCAAAACTGAAGTACCAAACCACACACACCAGTCTGAGGGTAAGGAGACACTGTGGACATTTCACTGGGAGTACACTTGCACAACCTCACAGTTTAATAGAGTTAAACACCACCTGGTAATTTACTCCACACTCAGAAATACAGTTTTTGACACATTAGTACACACACACACACACACACACACACACACGCATGTCATCCCAAGAAGCAGGTAAAACCCTGAGGTGTGTTGGAGATGCCTCAAGTTTCTGTGTTAATAAAACATTAGCTTGTGACTGTGTGATTAAATATAAATGTCTGTCCTGTCAGTGTGATACACGCAGCACATCCTGAACTTCCCCTCTGTCTCTCTGCCTTTATTAGCTTCTCTAAATGCTGCGTTTACACACGGCACGCTGAACAAACAGATATTATCTGTCTGTCTGAGTCGCTGCAGCTGCTCATCAAAGAGAAGGTCTCCATTAATCATCACCTCTTTCCTCCTGCTTTCGTTTATACATAACACATCAGAAAGCAACATACAGCATCATAAAACATCATAAAGCATCATACAGCATCATAAACATCATACAGCATCATAAACATCATACAGCATGATAAAACATCAAAAAACGTCATACAGCATCATACAGTATCATAAAGCATCATAAAATGTCATACAGCATAATAAACATCATATAGCATGATAAACCATCATAAAATGGCATAAAGCATCATAATGCATCATACAGCATCATTAAACATCATAAAACATCAGACAGCATCATAAACATCATACAGCATCATACAGTATCATAAAGCATCATAAAACATCATACAGCATCATTAAACATCATAAAACATCATAAAATGTCATACAGCATCATACAGTATCATAAAGCATCATAAAACATCATACAGCATCATTAAACATCATAAAACATCATACAGCATCATAAACATCATATAGCATGATAGAACATCATAAAACATCATACAGCATCACAGAGCAGTATAACCCTGTGCACTACACTATGCTCTATGTTTAAAAACCATGCATGATGGAAATAAAAGCCCGTATCACAGGTATCACCTTGCACAGCGTGTTTACTGTAACCACACAGGTAAGCCCCGCCCACAGCAACCTGACAGGTGAGACTGATCCAGCAGGTACATTTGCCTACCAAATCATCTCCAGAACAGGACTGAGGAGCCGCTGCGTACAGCCCCGACTCTGAAACAGAACAGAAATCCACCCAAACCTCAGGTGAGTGTCCTTATAGCTTTATAGCTTTATTTTCTCTCTGTCATGTCGGACGTGTTTTAGTATCAACTTTTATACTTCATTCTCTCCAACAAAAAATAACAACTCATCATCTTACACAAACAGAATACGTCTGTCTAACGTATATAATATTTACACATTTTTAATTAGTAATGAATCATAATATGTGTTGAAAAAGTGTGGCGTAAATAAAAATGAAATGATGCAGAAATGTTTTGGTTTCATTCTGATTCAGGAGAGTCGTGCACTGCTGAATTAAAACATAAACATAATAAACTTTACATTCAGTTCAATTCACTAGGAGCAATTTCTATCACACACACACACACACACACACACACACACTCAGGAAAAATTAAATATAAAATGCTGGATGCTGGGGAACCACAGTGATCTGCGTTCTAAAAATGAAAGTGGAAGACATTTATTTACTTTCATATTTCTTTGCCTTCACTGAGACCAGACTAAACATAAGATGAACAATAAAGCACACAGAACTCCGATCAGTACTGAGGAGGTCACAAAGAGTGAAATAATAAAAAGGAAGTGGTGCTGATTTGCTCACTAAATGCTGGTTTCTTCCTGTATTTATTTAAATGCATTCACACACAAACCTTCTTCACTCGAGCCTAATGTTAGCGGTAATATTTATATGATACTAAAACATTTTAATAAGTATAATGTAGTCACGTTTCTTGTTTCTGATCACATTCGACCTATTTCTTTGTATGATGCTGAAAAGCTTTCATTCATAAAAGCTGCATTTCTTTATTCGGCTTCTTTGTTTATTTACAAAATGCAATTAAATAAAGAAAATAACATTGCATTTAAAAACACATTTCCGTCACTGAGCTCATGATTATTTTATAATTTTTGGACAGATTCATTCATCTTTGTGCACTTAATTACTTACATAATATCTTTTTCCCTTTGATTCAGGCAAATTCTAGTTTTACACTTTCATGTAAAATGATTTATTTTTTATTATAACTAATGAATATAGTAGAATGTTTTATATTCCAGTAGCAGAGTGACAGGGATACTAACCCTGAATCATGTTATTTATAACATTATTGAATATTACATCATCTTTAGATCAGTCACATTATTATGAATGATATTAACAGCTGATCTTTACTAACTCATGTTTACGCTGATCAGGTGAAACAGCAGCATATCGTTTATAACCATCATGGTTATATTAGCTGTATTATTATTACTATTAATAAAAGTGGTGAATATTAACTTTGGTCTCCCACACACTCCCTCCTGTAGTCATGAACTGGGCGTTCCTACAGAGCGTTCTGAGCGGCGTGAATAAATACTCCACTGTGATTGGCCGGATTTGGCTCTCGGTGCTCTTCATCTTCCGCATCCTGGTGTTCGTGGCTGCTGCTGAAAACGTCTGGAAAGACGAGTCGAAGGATTTCGTGTGCAACACCCAGCAGCCTGGGTGTGAGACCGTCTGCTTCGACCGGTTCTTCCCCGTGTCTCAGGGGCGTCTGTGGGCTCTGCAGCTCATCATGGTGTCCACGCCATCCCTGCTGGTGGCGTTGCACGTGGCCTACCGCGAGCACCGTGAAAAAAATCATGGACGCAAACTTTACGAGGACCGAGGCAGGATTGACGGTGGCCTGCTGTTCACCTACCTCCTCAGCCTGGTGCTGAAGACATCCTTCGAGGTGGGCACGTTACTCATCTTTTACTTTGTGTATGACGGATTTAACGTTCCTCGGCTGTACCAGTGTGAGGAGAGTCCCTGTCCCAACACGGTGGACTGCTTCATCTCCAGAGCCACAGAGAAGAAGATCTTCCTCTACATCATGGGCTCCACGTCTGGCCTTTGCGTGGTCCTGAACGTGACAGAGATGCTCTACATCCTGTCCAAGCAGTGCTGGAAGTGCTTCAGTAAGAGGTACGTCCCTGTGGACCAGAAGAGGACGTGTAGATGTCACGCCCACTCCACGTCTGCGCTCACCCTCAGCTCGGCTGCACCTAAAGCTGTAACGTCTGCTAGCAGAGCAGACTTGGTTGTCACGCCTTTACAGACTGTGAAGGAAACTCCAACATGATTAATACATGGCACGTGGACTTCCCGTTCTCTATTGTTACTGTTATATCGAGAAACTCTGCTGTTTTCCAAAAATCAACAATTATACAGACATTTTTATAGAAAGTAAGGGCACCCACCCGATTACTGTAGATGTGATCATCATGTACAGCACCATTTTTAATAAACAAACTAACATTAAGGACTGTAGTGACAAAATTAACTTTGAGATATTTTACTTTGATTTTATTTTCCACCAATCTGAGAAGCGTATAAAATGTTTGCTTCACCTTTCATTTTAGTGTCAATCTTACATTCCTTTATTTTAGTGGGGTTTAGGTTGAAAACTTTCAACGTTCTACATGAACATTTGAACGTGCTTTTGAAACATCTCGGAAATAGATTAAATTAAGGATAAAGAAAACTCTTAAAAGAAACAGGAAATGACATCATGAAAATAACATAAAAGCTTCAAGATATGTTCATTTCCATTATAAACACCTTTTCCACTGCACAACCCACTAGAGATTAAAGTGAATCTTTTCAGTGAGTCGAGTCATTTGAGTTTAGTTAAACGATTCATTGATTCGTTCATTCTGCCCAACTGTGCAGATAAAAATGTGCAGCAAATGTGCTGTTAATAATCAGTGATAATGTGTTATTTTAAAATATATCTTCTAATCTCTATTGTAATTGTATTGTAATCTCTATTGTCTCTATTCTAATCTCCATGTTTAGAAAAAAAAAGCTGGAAATCTCCAGGCTTCGCTGATCTCTGCGACACCGATTCACTGAACAATAGAGCACTCAGTGGCCAAAACGATTCACTGACTCGGTTGCACTTGGGGCGGGGCTAGTGTTGGTGACATCACTCTTACCGTTGTAGTTGCTGGAAAAGAACCTTGCACCGTTTCCCACAAATGGCCATGGCCAGGCTCTGTTCTATATTTTACAGTTCTAATAATTGTAGTAATTTGTTATTTACATTGAATTGAAGAGTTTTATTTTTTATTAATATTTAACACACCTGTAAACAAGTGCTTCCTATCCATATATTTATACTTACTGTCTTTTTTTCTTATTCTTGCATTCACCTGTCTAACTGATTTTTTATAAAAACAATACTTAGACTAAAGAAATAGGCTAATATTTTATTTTTGTATGAATTGATAAGTAAATGCAAAAGAATGTGTGTATACGTGTGTGCCAGCTAAATGTACCAATAATAAGGCATTAAACCAAAACAGCTGCTTATGATTCTGCATTAAGTACTGTTATACTTCCTAAGATTAAACATTAGTTAATTCTAAGAGGACCATGACTTGCTGTTTAAGAGGGGAAAAAAACCACAAGCACACAGGTAGAAAATGCAAGCTGTAATAAATTGGTCTCTGTTGTTAAGGTACAGACTGCTGGTGGCAGTAAATTATCCGGAGAGTCAGTATGTGCACACAGACAACGCTATAGATGTTCAAAATTTACAATGCAAGATGAACAAGACTAAAATGGTTACCATCTACAGTTCACCACTGCACTACAGGATCGCCAGTCCAACCGCAACACGAGCTAGTTCATTTTACATTTTCCTAACAGGGATCCGGAACAATTAAACTCTTCGTCTAAGGGTTCATTTCCAACATCGACCACATGTGCCGGATAACTTCTTAAGGGCATGCGTAAGAGGTATATCATCAACTGTTTTAATTAACAACTTAAAAAACAAGTTTAATACACAGTCCTGTCAAGGGATTAGCAGACATTAAGAGAAGTGTGATTCAGTGTCAAGGACATCGAAACATCCCAACTGTTAATAACCCACAGAACCCAGTAATCATTTAACATCCTAAAAACACTGGAACACTCGGGCCAACACCCAGCCCGAGAACTATCCCGTAACATCGGACACACCCTCTTTTTGAATAACCACTGCAGGTCGCATATCATGCAGCTGCTTGAGCAAGAGTTCGAAAACATTTGAGAACCCTCTGTGCACCTCAAACGTCACCTTGTTAAGAGACGTTAGCTTCTGGGGGTTTTTAAACTCAACAAGTTTCAGCACATCCCAGCAGTGATGATCAGGATTGATCCTACTGCACACCACTGAGGCCGTCTTTAGGTGCACGGTTGGGAATTTCTTGTGCGCGTGTATGTCCGTTAAAGTCGTCGTTGACTTCCTCTTTCCTGTGGACTGACTCGATTCCTCCAGGAACTTAAGGAAGGACACCTCGAAGCCCATCGGCCTGAACGACCTCAGTGTTGTGCCGTTTTGCTCTTGTGGCAGCGTGGCGCTTGATGACGTGGAGTCGGAGTTGATGTCTGCATAGTTGATGGAGTGAGTCTGTGCCGCTCGTAACCTCGTAATCCTCTTGCGCGCAGCAAGCTGCAGGTGTTTGACACGCTCTCTCTTGCGTGGTCGCCCTCTCTTTCTCTTCACCACCACAGAGATCTCCGAGCTCAGGTCACTGGAAAATTTCGCATCCGAAACTTCAGTGTCCTCTGTGCTCTCCTTCTCAGACATCGGCTTTGAAAACTCCGATTCACTGGGTCCGGTGTCCACAGCCTCCTCGTTCTCGGACACCTCGATAGAGCTCTCGTCAGACTTGTCGGTGTCGTCACTCCGTGACGCAATTCGTTTGTACTTGGAACGAGGCATTTTCTTGCAGAAGATGTAGTTGCTCCTCTGCTCCTCCAGGTACTGTTTCGGCAGGCCGTGCTGGAGATAATGCTTCATGAGACTTCGCTCAGAGTCAGCGACCTTCTCACAGCCTTTAAGCATGCAGGGGTACTGTAACTGAGTCCTCTTGGTGCACATGGCGGAGGCCTCCTCTTTCGATTTCAAAATGGGGTTTCCATATTTTGTCCACAAGTTCTTTTGCTTTCTCTTCTTTTTCTCACCCCTCTTCGGAGTAGGTTTTTTATTAATTTCTCTATTTTCCTTCTCAAGGGAGATTAAGCTGTTCTTTGGAGGACGGCCAAGCCGGACACCTTTCGAGTTCAGCAGTCGGAGTTTGTAAAGGTCTTGGTGCTTTTTCATAATGTGCCGCAGTAAGTTTGACCGTGTGGTATAAACACAGCTACAACCCTCCACCTCACACTGGAACATTCCATCAACAGGCTCAGTTCTGGAGAGCTTTACCTTCTTATGTTCGCTGTCAATGTGGTTAACGTACTTCCAGAACCCAGTAAAGGTAACCTCGCAGTCTGGCTGGTCACACTGGAACCTGCCCAGGTTCATACCGGACATCATGACGCCTGCTCTGTCAAGGCCGAGTTTGTGGAGCTGAAGGTAATGCTGGAGCAGGTCCGTAACGGCCTGGAATATTCGAGAGCAGTCTTTGACTTGACAGCGAAACTCTGTCACCTCGCTGACCTCACCATCAGGCATGTCGTTCTCCTCCTCATTTTCGTTTTCGTTCTCCTCCTCCTCCTCCTCCTCCTCCTCGATCTGTTCGTTCTCCTCGCTAACTTCAAATTTGGGGAGGGCAGACTGATGTACGGCTTTGTAGTGAAGAATCAAGTTGTGCTGAATTGTAAAGGCAGCCACACAGCCCTGATGGACGCAGCGGTAAGGCCGATAAGGGCTAAAAACGTCTTCCATGTCTAGCTTTTTCTCCTTAGTCTTCTTGGTCACTTCCTTCAGCTTTGATATTTTAGGCCTTCCCAGTTTGGGCTTCTTATCTAGGGACAGGCTACCCATCTGTGCTGGGACTGAAGGAGTCAGGGTCACAAGTGGTGCACCCGAAGGCAACAGACCTGCAGGGGGCAGTCCATGGATGTGCTGAGAAGGTGTAGGAGGCCCTGGCCCAAACCCATTTGGCCGATTTAACTGCTGCTCCACACTTGGGGAGGTTAGCAAGGAAGGTACAGCCTTAATCACTGACGGATGCATAGTAGCCTGACTCTGGAGTTGATGTGGGGCCATCTGTGCTCTCTGTATAGTGCGAGGCATACCAGAGTCGACAGAAGCAACAGGAAGCTGTTGTTCAAAAGGCTGGACATTGAATTCTGATTTAATGTGTCCAACACCAGATATCAAACCTGGGACACCAGTACCAGTTTCAGCATGCTGCTGCTGACCAGCAAACGGCACCTTTGGTACTGTTGGATTGAGCAAATCAGACATGTTCGACGCATTACAAAGACCTTGATCAGCCTCCAAGGATTTTCTACTGTACTGCCGTGTAATCCCTAACTTAACTACCTGCTCATGTGAATAATTGTGAACGGATTGATAATGGGTTCTGAGATTAGAGTTTCGTGTGAAAGTCTTGGGACAAAGCTGACAAGTAAAAGGTGCAAAATTAAACTGTTCCTTCCTACACTGATTTAGCATGTCCTCTGTGTAGTTATGCTGTTTCATGAGATGTTTGAAGAGGGCGTCTTTTGTCATAGCTCTGTAACCACAACCATCGCTGTCACAGGAATAGCCTCGTACCATAAAAGTGGATGTAGCTTCTGAGGGCTTAGTTACTCCTTCTGTTTCTAGAGGGATAGCAGGGGTCTGGTCATGGTTTATTTCCCCATCCAGATCAAGTCTTTCAAGAGCTTTTTGAATTTCTGTGATATCATCGTCTTGTAACGGGGACTTATTGAATGTGTCATTTGTTACATTGTTGTTCGAAGCACAAGCCAGGGGAATCAGTGCCGAGGTTTCGTCAGGTAGGACACTTCCAGCCGAAGCGAAATGTTCAAGTGCAGCAACACTTCCAACAATACGCTCGCTACTTTGAAAAGCCTTTTGAATTACATGCGTCGAGTGATGAGGAACTTCAACCATCGGAGTTAGTAAATTTGAGTTGTCAACACTTTGGCATGAACTGCTTCTTTTTTGGAAGTCTCCAGCTAATATCTGCTCACGAAGCCTTTCCTTGACGCTCTTTTCCGACACCAGACTTTGAGCAAGACTGGCCATGGCAGCGAGAAGCCCCTCATTGGATAATCCACTAGCGTTTGTAATGGTAGATTTTTCTTTAATCTCCTTAATCTTGTTTAGTGTTTCAGCTTGAAGGATTCTGTCGATATGATTAGTGGGACTCCTGCTGAAGTTTGAGTCAGAAGATTGGTTTTCACTTAATATGTGAGACAAAAGTTGATTTGAGGAACCAGTTTCACTTGGCAATGAGTTGCAGGACTGGGTATAATGCATTTCATGCTGACTGCGCTTGTCTTTGATATTTCCCGTGTGTTGAATCACACTGTTTTGGCTGTCTTGAGGGTAAGAACCAGACGATTCAGCAAAAGTCTGCTGATGTGCACTAACAGACTCACCCAGACTTTGTGGATTATGCTGGACGGTTTCACTGCTTGGCTTACTGTCACTGTTGTATACAGAATCTTTAGTGTTCAGAAAAGTGACATTGGGAAACAACTTTGGGTCAAGAGGGCCTTTAGTTAGGGAAGACCAAGACTGATTGGAACTGGCCTGTGCAGAAGGTGAGGACTGGGGAGTGTCTGACGGGTGAGGGGAGTTCAGAAGCTCAAGAAACGAACTAGGAAGATCTGCAGACAGAACTGCTTCATCGTAGGGTTTACAGACAGCACGTTTAGACAAATGTCCTCCGAGAGATTTAGGACTCTGGAACTCCCTAAAGCACCTACAGCAAATGAACTTGCCATCTTTGATGATGGCAGGCCACTTTGTTCTGCTGCTTCGCTTCCTTCTTTTGACATCTCCATCCTGTGTGGAACCGCTGGTATCATCTTGAGAACTTTGAGAGTTCGTGGCTGCAGCAGGGTTGCTTTGTTGTGATGTGTTCGGAGGAGATGGAATCAAATCTGGGTTCCTCTCCAGTTTCACGACACATTCTGTATGTTTGACTACAGAGTTGGTTTTTGGTTGCTGAATGTACGGAGGGGAAGAAGAATCGCAGGGATGGCCTATTTTGGCTGGATTGGTCATTGCTTGGGTAAAGTCTGGATGGGTCTGGATGAAGCGACATGAGGGATTGTTTTGATGCTGCAAAGAAGGGTAGGTCATTTCTCCATTATAGGTATTTGGCACTTGGGTTTGTGACGTAGTGTCCATCTGCGAGGAGAAATGACCACTAGAAGACGTCATGGCTTGCGAATGGTAATTCTGCTGCTGAAGCGAACTGCTCATTGGGACAGAATTCCACGAAGAGTGAGAAGCTATATGTGGCTGATTTGCAGTGTTTCCTAACTGAGAGAGCACAATGGGATCCAATATGCTGTCCATTCGGTTTGGGAATGTCTGACCAGTAGGATTGGTTAAATGGGAAGACCCCGAGGGGTAACTGGAGTTCAGACAGCCTGCTGGGTAGTGCGGCTGAGCAGGTGGTTTCTGCATTGGCGTCACAGGAGCAGGAGGCCTCTGACCCACCTGGTTCTGTAAGGGTTCTGTAGAAATCCGTTTCCCATTCATGGACGCAGCTCTGCTTGTGACTGGTGGTACTTTGTTATTCCTCCTAGCCAGTTTCCACTGTGTATAAAACTCACAGTGAGCAGCTTTCATGTGTTTGGTTAGACTTCTGTAAGAGCTGTAGTCTCGAGAACATGTTTCATATGCGCATTTGTATCTGTTCTTTTCCTCGACTGCAGAACCGAGTGTGTTGGGCTGCGATGGCTGTACAGGTCTGCTGCAGGGAAAAGTGGTGACTTGAGGAGGAAGCCTCTGAGACACTGGCATTACTGGTGGACCATTGTGAGCAGCCTGCGTTAAGGGTACGATGGTGCTCCCATATGGACCTGGGTACGGTGTGTGAATCGGGGTTACAGGATTAGGATCATATTGCCCGTATTCAGCATTTTCATTGCTGTACAAGGGCTGGGTGTGACTCTGTGAAACAGCAGACTCCATTTGAGCTTGCAAAACATCTCCTGACGGAGCTTGCTGGAAGTCCTCTAGAAGGCTCTGATATGAAGGTGCTGGTGGAAGCGAGCATGACGAAGTGAGCATTGGATCATTCATTAGCACATCCAACAAGGAATCTTCAGATCTGGGTTCATTTAAGTGCGGCATGGGAGTGTTTAGTGGAGATTGGATCTGCTGGGACTCCATGTGGGGTATCTCAGTTTGCTGCACAAGGTTTGGATCAGGTGACTCAGTTTTGCATGTTACAAGGCCAAATGCTTGTGTGGGACCTTGACTTGCAGGATTGAGTAAGTTTTCAATGGAGTGCTTCACTTTCACCAGACTCATTGACTGATCTGCAGGGCTCATCATGCAGCTGGAGTTTAGCGGTAGCCCTGGATGGATGTCTTTTTGAACATCCTGCTTAACTGGTTCACTGGAGAGGTGTGGCTGAGGCTCTACTCGGCCATTACTGTCGCTCCGTAGAGGATCCTTTACAGGACTGGCACTGTCGCACTCGGCAGCCTGCGCCTCCGCTTTCTTGGCATCATGGCTCTCCTCGTGCAATTCTAACTGAGACTGAGCGTGAAACACCTTACCACAGCCAGGCACTTTGCAAGTAAATGTTTTGTAATGCTGCGCCTCATGGTCATAGAGTTTATAAGCGTCACTGAAAACCTTTCCACAGCCAGGAAACATGCATTTGGCCTTAAAAAAGGGATGTCCTTTGCTATGCACAAGGAGCTCAGCGTTGGTGTCAAAGCTAGCTTTGCAGTTCAACTGAATGCAAGTATAAGGCTTAGCACCACAATGAACCTGAAGATGGTCATTGAGGTGACTGACGCTAACAAAGTGACGGCGACAATACTGACAAACTATTTTCCTGGTCTGCAATTCAAGGAAGCGCTTCGCCTCCTCAACCTCCCCGTGATCCTTCACGTGGGTGAGAAGATTGCGAAAGAACTTGAACCCTTTTCTGCAGTTTGCTACAGGACAAACATTTCGCTCTTTCCCGTTGACCCTGACTCCAGTAACCTCAGTCTGAGAGCCCACAGCATCTCCATTGTACAGTTGGTCTGATTCTCCACTGCAGTTTTTAGCCTTTGCTTTTCGCGCCTGATTTTCTCCACTTTTGTTTTTCAGAGCTGCGATATCAGGGGCAGAAGTTTTTGCATCAGTCAACTTCTTAGTGGTTTTCATCGCAGCTAAGCGCTCTTTACAAGACAGCTTTACGTGCGACGCAACATGCGGGTCTAGAGTTTCTCTCGCTTCGAACGTCTCTGTGCAAATCGGACAGCTATAATACCCATCTCTGAAGTGAGTCTGCGCATGTCGCACTATTCTATGACCAAGAAACTCTTTATCACACAACACACAGTACTGCATGTAAGCTTGCCAGTTTCTAAACCTGGCCGACACAAATCCTTTTTCCCTCAACTTTTTGACTTCTCTGTTTTTTTGTCGCTGGTCCGCTATCTCCTTAAGTTCATTTGTTGTGTCCAAAAAGCATTCAAAAACGTCCTTGAATTCCTCCGGCGCCAAGTCCAAGTCCTCTCGCTCCGCTTCTACAAACCGGTCGTCGTTCAGCTCGTCGATGGAGGAAACGATAGACGCCTCCTCACCCATGAGACCTAAACAATGCCGCTTTAGTGTCTTCCAGTCCCAGAACTCTGGATCAAAAGGCCACTGAGTTTTGAAAACTAGGAAAAGATCGCAGCGCAGAGAGTTGGGTATGGGCAGGTTTTCCTCCTCAAGCTTCTGGTCCGGCTCGTTGTACAGCGTCTCCACGGCGTAATAAGAGTCGACTGTCGGCTCCAGGAGGAACTCCGTTAGCTGGCAGGCGCGCTTCACCTCCAGGTCAGAGGGCAGGAGGCATGAGATGGTTTTGCAGACGGTGGCCTTGTTGGCTCCCTCGCAGGACTCCATTCGCAGGGCACGTATGCACATCTCAATGCAGGCTGGCAATCCAATCTTGTCCAACTGCAGATTTGAAAAGGAAACCAGTTATAAGTTTTGATAACATTTCGTTACAGTAAGCCAACAGCTGTAACAGTGCCATCAGGAGCATTAGCCTTCAGTGAGGGAAGGCCAGGCTGACTAGACCAAGAACTCACCTCAGACTGGATCACTTTAATAAAGAATAGCAGGTGGAACACAGTTTTGGCGAGCAGAGACATCTTCTGGCACTTTTCCAGAAAGCTCTGCTCTGAAGGCTCCAATCGCTTCAGGAGTTTACTCCAGAAAAGTGTCAGCTCCCTGCAAGAGATATTAATCACCATGTTACCACCTCACACAGTTTCTTTCGGCATAAACCATACACTGACTGAACCCCGGACTTAACCCTTAACAACTTGGTAACTTTAATCAGAGGAGCTTAATAAATATTGAAATTGCTGACAAAGTTGCAAATCTCTGAAGCATTAAAAACGGAACTGGTGTGGTGTTTGTTCCATATGATTGTGGATCATGTTGAGAAACTGACCAGGCGCAGTACGAGTCCTCCTGCAGGAGCTGTCGGCTCAGGAAGCCTGAACACAGAGTAAACGCTCCTCTCTCATCCCCTTCAGCCTCCAGGTTACAGATCATCTCCAAAGCATCATGACAGTCCACCTGGGAGAGCTGCAGGAGACAGGGGAGTAGAAACATGAACAGCGTGAGGACATTTTTATATACAACAGTGGAACAGTGAGTTTGTGTTCTTGTCTTACACTGGTTTATGCTGTAATCGGGTACACCGTAGGGTCACGGTCTTCCTGTGTCTAAAACACAATTAGAGCACATTTTCCTCCCCAGTACCCAAAACCGAGCTCCAGTTCCCCCTGTAACCACGCAAAGCGTAGTTCACAATTCTGGTACTTCTGTGCCGAAATTGTGTGGTTCTCGCCCCGGTGCCCCTTTAATCCAACCAGAGTGCAGTTCCCAGCCCCAGTGCCCCTTTAATCCAATCAGAGAGAAGTTCTCGCCCCCAGTGCCCTGTAGCAAAACACCTCTAACTACCAACATCTCTTTAACCAATCAGAGCATAGTTCTGCTGTAACCAACAAGAACACAGTCCCCACCCCTAGCACCTCGGTAACCAATCAGAGCACAGTTCCTGGTACCTGCAACTCTAACCTATTAGCATTTGCTTTCTATTACCAATTACAGAGCAATTCTGCAGCTAATGCGATCACAAAACATCAAAGATTTTTTGGTACAAAAGGTATATGATAAAGTTGCAAGAGAAAAACAAACAATTAATCAGAAATATCCTGACTAGTGAAGCTTCTGCAGTTCCACCCACCTCCTCCATGAGCATCTCCTGTGGAGCGAATGAGCACACACACACGAGGTAGCTCTGTTTAAAGTGTCCTCTGCTTCCCCCAAACACGGGGAAATCAGCACAGGCTTTAGCCAGCAGCGCCGCCTTCTCCATGAAGCTCTGTTTAATCAGGTACTTCACCCTGAGCTGCAGCAGGTCCAGACCTTCACGCATCAGGAACTCATGCACTAAAGCACAGACACCAAGAACGTTGTTGAGTGAAGAGCGCTGTAGCATTGTTGATATTTATGATACAAATAGCGTGGGGGCATGTTTAGAGACACCGTGATTAGTGCCGAACACACAGAGGATCCGGACAGGTCAGGTGTGTGCCAACGCAGGTGCGTGCAGATGCAGGTGTGAAGAGTAAAACTGAGGACACCTCACCTTTCGCTTCCGGAGGCCTCTCATTTCTTAGAAGGCTCTGTAGTGTGTTGTTGCTCCACATCCCTCGCTCCTGAGAGGCTGTGGAGAGCAAATGCAGCTGAGTGACGCCTCGGTCCTGCAGCAGCGCATGAGCCACCTGCCCAAACACAAACACACCCGTTATTTACACTGCAGATGAACTGGGACACGAGTGCAGCTGCTTAAATCCCATTTAAGGGTTTGGTGTCTCAGCTACTACATAAGACAGGAAGCAGCTAACGTGTCCACCACAACACGCTACAGCAACGTCACCACACTGGAACACAGCCCGTGGGGTAATGCAGGTGTGCTGTACCTGTATGGAGGATTGGAACTGTTCCCACAATGCATCCGGAAAAGCCGCAGTTATAGAGAGCAGAAGCTCCACACAACTCCTGCAGAACACAGCACAGGACATTAACCACCACACACACACGCACACACACACACACACACACACACACAGAGTGAAGAACTGAGAGAAGGATGAGGGGATAGAGTGAGTGAAGAATGGAGTGAATGGATGAGGACAGAAAGAAGTGGATAAGTAAAAGAAAAAGAGGAATATGAAAGTGAGTGAAGAAGTGAACTGACAGGGTGAGTGAAAGGAGAAGTAAATGAGTGTATGAGTGAATGAAAGAGAGGGATGGGTTTAATTAATTAAAGAGAAAGAATGAGACAGTGAGTGAATAGCCGTGTGACTGAAGGAAAGAGTGAATAAATGAGTGAAGTGCATGACTGAATGAGTGAGTGTGTGTGTCAGTTTGCCAAGCACAAGTGATATTAAGACATCAAATAATAAAAACAAACAAACAAAAAAAAAACCCCACCACAGCCACACTGATATAAAATGCTATTTAACGTTAACATTAGCAATGCAAGTAAAATCCAGTGTACTGTGTGTGTGTTACTCACAGGGAGAGTCTCTCCAGCACCACACTGACGTTCTCATTCCGGACGGAGAGGTGCTCCGACACTCCCGCAAAACTCAGCAACGCCACTCGGTAACACTCCAACATGGGCCACGGGTCCTCATCCGATCTCCACACACTCACACATTCCACCAGAGTCTACACACACACACACACACACACACACACACACACACGTCTTTACAGTTATCCACTTAACACCATAACTGCCTTTTTATTTTTCACAATTTTTAGTGTAAAAGTGACTTCTTTTTAAATTCTTCATATTTTTACATTTTGGAAATCAACTGCAAATAAATTCAGCTCTGATCCGGGCGCAGCCAGCGTGTCTGTGTGTGTGAAGGCATTAAAAGAGGCACCGCTGCCATGTTTCTATTTTAATAACACACTGATATCAGAGCTGTGTGGATCGGCTCAGTCTGATCCCACACTCACATTACTGTGTATCACTCAAATGTTCATCCCAGCAAGGCACTCTGTGGGCGTGGCCTGTGGGCGTGGCCTGTGCAGATGCTGTCACACTAGCGATTCCTTATTTAAACATTAAATCACCACCTTACAGGAAACTTAGCTTTTCTTTTAATCTGTTATTAACATAATACGGAGTGTTCGCTGTACAAGTTCCTGTGAAGGAGCCGTTACCACAGAAATATTTACACCCTGTCAGTGCTTGATTCTGATTGGTCAGATGGTGTTGATCATCTGTCTAACAGCAGTGAGGTTTACATTAACATGCTCGCGCTGAAGCATTATCACTGCATTTGTG
Source organism: Parauchenoglanis ngamensis (assembly GCA_030014255.1). Classification (NCBI taxonomy): domain Eukaryota; kingdom Metazoa; phylum Chordata; class Actinopteri; order Siluriformes; family Auchenoglanididae; genus Parauchenoglanis; species Parauchenoglanis ngamensis. The sequence goes on from JAQMYM010000012.1 coordinate 27,859,383, forward strand.
AGTGACATTATATTCTATCACAGGTAAGAGGTTCACACGAACACCTTCTCGCGCTCATAACCAGCATGTGTGTGTGTGTTAAACAAAGACTGCGCTGAACTCTGGCCCACTAGTCACTGTTTATTCAAGCACTCCCAAATCACTCCCTGTCCCCTACAGAGGTGCACTAGATATGGTAAAACACTTGATTAAACAGGTTCTCTGTGTGTGTGTTACAGCAGGAATAACAAATATTCACACAAATACACACACGCACGCGCAGTTACTGATGACGGGCTTGACTACACCGCCTCTGTGAGCTCAGCAGTCTGATCTGAGGGGAAACAGGACGCTAATTTAGCTAATAATGTACTACTGGAATGACTGACACCGACTGACATTACTGCATTAGCATGATAGCTAGCACGGTGTTGTTGTTGATGGTGATGCTTGTTATTGTCAGTGTGGAGCATAAAGCTGTGCAAACTCCCACACCACACATCACCACCTCCCCCGAGGTGCTAGAATTTTAAATCCCCTCACACAGGACTGATCTACGCCACCTCTGTTGTTGTGCAGTGCGCTAATGCGCTAGTGTGCGTTGTTTAAATAAGCGCTGCGGCGAACAGACCTGACAGAAAGCCTGGCAGTAACGCGCAGTGGCCTCCTCCTCCCCCGCAGGCTCGGCGCTGGCCCTCAACGCTGCCGATAAATCCTCCAGGCGGGCCGAGAGCGCTCGAAGGACGAAGGGACTGCGGCTCTGGCCGCGGGACTCCTGCTCGGCCTCCTCGTCATCCGCCATCTTCGCTTCCAGTTGCGACGCGTACGCACCACACAAACACCACGTGACCACCAAATCGATTGCGTCGACGCGTCAGGGAGGGGAGGTGCGTGCGCACGCTTCACGCTCCCTCACGAAGGCCCCCCTGTAGAAGGCCATGGAGACCGCCTGTTTTTAATTCTTCTTCTAGGCTAATATACAGTTTTCCAAACAATGCTGAGTAAATTCTTTACACTTATATTAAATTTGTTGAGGTTCAGTTGAGTTTTTTTTTTTTTTTTAGCTTAACTTGATTTATTGAAAGTTTACATACAATTCTGTAATGACTATGAAATAAATAAATAAATAAAACAGACTAAACTATCTATAAATACAATAAACATATAATACATCCATATCTGCAGTAGAAAGTATAAGTCATTTGTTAGTAAATACAGGTGGATGTATGATGTATGGGATTTAGCTAAAATAACTACTATGTTAATCTTATATACACAATTATCAAGTTAGAATCCACACAGTACATGATCAGATCACAAAGCAAGAATACATTTTATTAATAACAAGCTTAAAAAATATTTTACACAATCTTCTGCTTAAAATTTCTGGTTGAATTATACAAAAAAGAAGTGTACGTTCACTTCTTTGTTAGATTAAAAAAAAAGTTTTTATGATAAATTTTATGGACAAATCTAAAGTGAGAAAGTCCATAGATCATTTGTAATCAAGTATTTGTGAAGTAATAGTCACAATTTAAAGGTTCATTGATATATTCAGTGTCGATGGTGCTATAATTTAGGTTAACCATCAATACTAATGGTAAATTATATAATATTTGTTTTTTACATTTATGTGTTCCGTATGTCTACATTTTAATACACAGTTTATATACTTGACAAAAACTCTAAATTCAGAGTCAGGCATATTTCTAGCCACCTACATCCACTTGTCACTCCGCCTACAGCCGTTGATAAACAGCATTGTTCTCTCCGTTTCAGCCAATCAGAGTAAGACAGGAAGTCAGGCGGTACAGAATATTAGGGGTGTGTGCTACAGTGTCACACCTGTCTGCACTGATTCCATTTGATCCCTTATCTCCAAAATAAGCTCTGGATAGCCATGGGCTGTGTCCTAAACCATAACCCTCTGTCCTACATTGTAGTGCACTAAACATAGTGTTACTCAGTATATAAGAGCCCTTAATTACATACCACTCCACAATAAGATCCTACACACGAGATATCAGATTAAACCTATAGTTTTCGTTTCCCCCATGTTAATGCCCATGGATAAATTATTTCTGAATTTTGTTTTTCAACAAGTAGTCTTTCCTAAAAATGTAATAGTTTTCACGCAGAACCCATGAGAAGCATCGAGGAGCTCAGGTTATTTGTGAAGATGAATGTGCAAAGCTTTATCAGGTGTAATATTTACATCCTTTAAATATAAAAAATAGTGTGGATTTAAGGCTTCATAATTCCATATCTTCCTTTTCATAAGAAAATGTCAGAAAGAAAAGGGGAAAAAATGAAGGCTTTCAGTGAGGAGAGGTGTACAAACCTTTGACTGGTAATTTATTTGTTTGTTTACTGACTATTTTTACAGTTGTTTATTTACTTATTTACTTCTCTACTTATGCATTTATTAATATGTTTAGTTATTCACCTCTTTACTTAATTATTTATTAGTAAATAAATCACCCATTCAAACAATTGATCAGTCGATCATGAATTTATAATGAATGAATTAAATTTAAAATGCCATAATAGTGTCTGGAGTAGCCCATGAATGCCTCTATACCTTTAACCAAGATAAAAAAAAAATGTCAGTGTTTATGAATATGTATGAATATAAACACCTCCATGTCAGAGAAAAATCAATATAGAGAGTTTAGTAACCATTAATTAGCACTAATGAGCAGAGCAGAAATAATCTCTTTCTAAGCCTTACACAGCTGGTTAAACTACTGTAGTAGTGTGTGTGTGTGTGTGTGTGTGTGTGTGTGTGTGTGTGTGTGTGTGTGTGCTGATCTGAGGTCAGTAGATGACTCCACACTCTGGTTATATTACAGTAATGTTAGGGTTAGGATGGATCTGATCCTGAATCT
>JAQMYM010000012.1:27879241-27896059 GCA_030014255.1 Parauchenoglanis ngamensis
GATACACACTTCCAAGTCATTAGGGGAAGTGGATCAGTGTGCATTAGGACAGAGCAGGAACACTCACGTTGGCTCTAGAGGCAGGGATCTCTGTCAGGGCACGAAGTGCTGCAGGTTTGGGCTTCATCACCGCCTGCGGCTCCACACTGACAGACAGACAGACACGGACACATTCAAAATAAAATAAAAAAAATTTTCCATCGACTACCACTACATACATCATTATGATTGAAACTTACATCAACATTAAATGTAGCCATAGTGACCAGCTGTCACGGTTACCAGGTCAATTTTAACGTTATTTCAATCCTAACACACACACACACACACACACACACACACACACACACACAGAATCACTTCACATTCTCTTTCATGTTAGCTTTCTTTCCTTTTCTCTCCTTTCCTTATTTTGTTTTTTGTCTTCACTTTTTCTTCATTTCGTTCTTTCTCCTTTGAGTCCTTTTCTACTTTTGCTTTGCTCGCGCTCTATTTTTGTTCTTTCATTAGTTCTACGCATTTCTTTGTTTTTGCATCCCCCTCCCATCTTGTTTTCCTCCTTCTTTCTCTTTTGTTTTTCCACTTTCTTCCTCTCCTTTTCTTTCTCTCTAGTCCTTTCTTCTTTCTTCTCCACCTTTTCCGTGTCGTACCTTATGTTCTCATGGTTTTCATCCTGATAGATCCTGAATGGCACGGAGGATGGGGCTTTCACTGAGGAGGGCGCAAAACCTTCACACACACAAAAATACAACAAATTATTAGCAATGAATTAGAATCAAATTATGTAAAATCCAATACTCAAGTAAAAACATCTCTTACTCACCAGGGACTCTGCAGTTCCTTTCGAAGCGGTCTTCCTCAGGAGCAGTGTTAATGTGTGTGGTGTTGAACAGCGAGTCCTGGAGCAGAGTCGGTCCCTGGAACATGTTCCCAATCAGATCTACACAACGAGGACGAGACAAAGTCACTGCACCAATGAACACAAACCTGAACACAGGCTCTTAAATCTAATCAGCATTCTCACACACACACAAAAAACACCCTGACAAACCAGCTTTCATTTGTGACCTGACTCCCAGTAAACTCCTTTAACACTACACAAGGCATGAATCACTCCGTCAGCATCATCAGAACCAATGATAATTATTTACCTTTACCACATTGTGCACTGATTCAATGCAAAGTACACCAACATAGCTGTTGTTTTACTACACATTAGTGCCCCCTACTGGTGTAGTGGGGTTTAGCTTTATCCCTGTGCTTTACGCAAAGAGCATGTACTGAGTTAGGCAGAGCGCTCTTACCCAGGGCCTCTCTGGTATTGACCGTGGGGGACGGAAGTGCACGTGAAGGAGTCGCTGAGATTAGTCCCAGAGATGTGTTAGGGGTGACATGAGAGTGATTAAGGCCTCCATGAGACACTGAAAGAGAAACAGAAAGAGTGAGCCCCTGATTCTCCAACATGAAAGAGAAGAAAGAGATCATCCTGTTCTTCACTCACCGTCTGTGTACACGTCCCCTTCATCTTCTTCACGAACCACCCCATCACTAACACAACAAAGCAAAGAGCAAACAAAATAAGCAACAATAGTACCGTTACCATGTTATGAACACTATATATCCACTAGAAAGTAGTCTATGTTGGCGTGGGGCACTAGCACCACCAGAACACTCACAACGTCTCGACATGTTGCTAAATGCAGGGGTGCCAATAATTATGAGAAGTGATTTAAAAAAAATAATAATATCAGTTAAAAGTTAGACTCTGGGTGATTAAGCTAATTAACCACAAAGACATTTCCCCCCATAAAGGTGCCAATACTTTTAATCACAAGTGGAGCAGTGGACTAATTAGTACAGAAGTGTTAATGTGGAAGTTGCAGTGAGCTTGCTGGTGCACTGTTTACTAAATACTATGTAGTGTGGTTTGGGACACAGCCAGCTCATGTCTGTTTTTGAAGCAGAAAGGGGTGCGTGCGTGCATGTCTGTCTGTCTGTCTGTGTGCATCCCTCACCTCTTGAGTGTGTCGGGTTGTTGGGCATGTCTCGTACACTCTGTCCCAGTGAGCGGTTTCTCTCGGCTCACAAACACACTCTCGGTTCTCAGCTCCATCGGGTGTGTTATGCTGTGTGTGTGTGGAGCAAGTGTGAGTGTGTGTTGCATTCTCTGAGCGAGTGATGTGTCTGCGTGGTGTGTGAGGGACGGCTCAGACACACACAGGCCACCGAGGAGTTCTGATCGGTCGACAGGATTAGAGGCGTCCTCGGTGCTCTGGACAGGGTGTGGCCGTGAATTAACCTACACACACAAACACATACAGAGATGAAGACTGAACCCCATCCTGTGTGTTAATTCACATATGTGGTGTTTCACCTGCTGCAGGTGTGTGTGTGTGTGTACCTGCTGCAGGTGTGGCTCATCGCTCAGTTTGCTGTTCAGCTCCTCCAACAGCATCTTCATTCTCACTACCTCCTCTTCCTCCTCCTCATATCTCCTCAGCATCTCCTCTGTGCACACAGAGAGAGAGAGAGAGAGAGAGAGAGAGAGAGAGAGAGAGAGAGAGAGAGAGAGAGAGAGAGAGGAGTCACTTGGGTGAATTGATTCATAAGCATAAATGAATCAATAGTTTTCAGCTAATCTGATTCCCTAAGCAGAGTAATAATGAAGTGCGTGTGTGTGTCTCACCCTGCCGTCTCTGCAGTTCCTGCTGTCTGAGTATGGCAAAATATCGCCGTGCTCTCAGCTCCTCGAAGCACAGCTCTGACCCCTCACACACCAGGTCACTCACACAGTACATGGACACACACTCCGTCACACTGCGGCTGTTTGGCTGAGGGTTATTCTCTGACCGTGAGATTCTGACATGGAGTATAAAATGTTGCGTTATTATAATGCAGTGTAAATACCCATGTGTGTGTAAAAACCCAAGTTCAGCAGAATTATTAGTTGACGTTATAAACGATTAATTTATTATTGCGGTGAGGATGTTCTTACATGCGGATGGTTCTGTCTGCAGGAAATTGCGAGTTCCCCACATCCTGTAAAATAACATTCATATACCATTATATTCAGTGTCTGTGTTACACAAAGTATTGGCACTCCTCTACCACATCCCTCCCTCCTTATTGTTTTTGGTGTTCCAAATTTTTAGAGGGGGCTGCAGATATGACATTGCAGAGAGTTTGACATCTAGCTGTTGAAAACTTGCAGGTGTGTTTTTAATAATGACTTTTAAAGGTCTTAATTTATACCATATGACGATTAATACACAATCTGCATGTGAAGGAAAAAACACAGGATTCGGGACTCTCGAGACAGAGTATACTTACAGCCCAAGGCAGAGTCGAGACTGAATGAGATGCATTTAAAAAAAATAAGGGGGAAGGAATCTTTATTAATTAATTTATTATTATGTTATATTAAAGTACCGCTCGTACTTTACACTGTGGCTGTACGCTGTCTCTCTGACGCAGCTGCTGATTAACCAGCCGAGAATCCTGCAGAGGAGCACATCCTGCAACTGACACACACACACACACACACACACACTTCATCAAGTTAAACACAATAAAACTTCATCTCACAGACTTAACACAGTTATAAATTATTACTGCAGGATAACCCAATCAGGTGTGTTACTGACACAAAGGTGACATGTTTCCTACCTGAGGGAGTCATCTGAGACTGTCCTGTTCTGCTCTGGAACAAGCTGCAACCACACACCACAGAGATTAACAAAACTCTTAATAAATTCATTACTACATAAATGATTTAACGATTTATAGGTCTGCTTCAAACTGCACACGATGTGGCTGGAAATATCAGGCATCTTCACAATACATAAACTTCATCATGATATAAAAATTTAGTAAGGGTCACTACATGGTGAGAGATTTCGCTTACAAAGCTCTAACACCTGACCAATTCCACAGCATGGACATCGCTCAGCTGTTCAGCACACTGCAGCAGTGATGTACACAAATAACTCTAATCCCTAACAGAGTTTTCAGGGTGTCGGAGTGACCAGGACAGTGGAAATGCCCTGCTAGCTGGTTCTGTAGTGACCTGTAGTGGTGCTGCAGAGTGTCGAGAGGTTCTGCTCGGTTCTCCAAAGCTCTTTGATAGACCTGTTCCGCCTGTGTGCTCAAGTTCCTCCTCTCACACTGCTGAGCCCAGCTAAGGTACAGAGCGGCCGTCTGCGTCCCCACGCCACAGCTGAACACGTGGCTGTACACTTTCACTGGGTCTGGCTGATAACTGGCCTGTAACACACACACACACACACACACACACACGAGGTTTTGTTGCCTGTTCTTCTGATCGCTGCATTTCTGATTAAAGGACAGAGTTATTTCTCAGCCGTACACACACCTCTCACAATGACCTTTGTTTTTTTTGGTTTTTTTTGCTTTTTGGTTAATTTAATTACGTACCGTGTGAAATCAAATCAGCCAAACGAACCAAAGAATCTCATTCACACATGACAGTCTAACAGGTGTTGTAATATGTAATGTTTTCTCGTCTCTACACATCAAGGGTGTGAAGGCTGCACTCCTTAAATGCTCTGTTCTACAAGAGTTCTACTTAGAACCTATTCCGACACAAAATTGTTTTACACAGAACCATTTTTTTTTTTTGTTGCAGAATTCGCAAACTTTTTCCACCAACGTTTGAGATCATCATGCCGTGCGTGTGATGGTTTAGGTTTATGGGCGGGGCTTGTGCACACAAATCATACTAAAGTAAAAGAAGACAGTGACACTAGTTTACCAGCCTTTCCCCACTTTCCCTGTAACGAGTGCGCACTGCATGCGGAGAGTTCTGAAACGCTGCTGTAGTGGTGCGGCCGTGGCCCTACATACTCACACATCTGATGCAGTGGTTGATGAATCGAGGGTCATTGTGGTAGCGTTTGTCCTGCAGGAAGGTCTGCACCAGGCGCTCCATCACCACAGACATGTTACACTTCTGCTCAGGAGGCAGTCTGGCATCTAAAAACTCCACAAACCTGAACAACAAAATACACAATAAACAGGAACAGCGTTTATCCACAAGAAGCAAAGAATGGAACATGATGTTTAAAACCTATGACTGGCCTTCACTTCTTGACAGGTGAGATTCACCTTGCAGCAGCTGATTTCCATAAACACACCTGACCTCACAAACAGTGATGATACAGTGTTTATTATGAACTCCGTGTTTTGTTTTCACACAGTCCTGGTGTTGCTTAATGCCAGGATCAGACTACAAGATGTTTTTGCCTTTCACAATGTTCACCATGTTAAATAGGACAATCACGGTGCCTTAACTTCTTGCCGCATCTTGGTTGGACTACACTACAGCACTACAGGTTTAACCCTGTCCGATCAGTCCTTCTGGGTCGTCTGGGAGGAGAGGAGGGTCAGGAAACTGTCAATCATGGCTACATAAGGAACGTCAAAGAACACATCGTAGGAGTTATCAGACTAGGGGAGAGAAGACAAAACATTCTGACATGCTAGACTTTGTCGGGATGTCGTACCAGACACCACGTCGTTGTTCTTTGATGTCACGCTACAAGACCCGTTCCTGAAGGTTCATATTCGGGCCTGACGCTGAAAATATGACAAAACAGTGTCAAAATCAAGCTGAATTTGTACAGTCTGATCCCGGCATTAGTCACCTCAGTCCGGTTGGTGAGAGCAGGAGGAGGGAGACTGGGCTTTTCTTCTGTTATCGCTTTTGCTGTTCGGTACTTACTTATCCCAGGGGTCCAGAGGATCCTCTCCAGCATAGCTCCTCATACTGGACTCAAACCCTCTGCAAAATAACATTCAATGATGTTAAATCTGCCACAAATCTCTAAACAAATCATTTGGGATCTGTTCAGTTTACATCTTTGTATTACTGGACACTATAATAATGTGTTGTAGAAGATTTATTTATGTATTTAAAACCTTTCAAATACACAGCTAGCATGATCCTAACCCTCCATTATGCGATTACTCCAGCGTACAAACTACTAAACAGATCCAACATGTCAAGCTTTACATTACACTGACTAGCTAGACTAGTTAAACTAGCATACTAGCGCGAGAACACACACACACACCGAACAGCTTACTTACTGCAGGTAAAAGTGGATATCCATTCTGAAAAAATCTCCCATAAACTCGCTTATGATATTCTAAACGGTTTTGTTTTTTTTTGTTTGTTTGTTTTTTTTTATTGCTAGTACACAAGGCTAATCGACGCTAACATCCCGACTCCTGCCACTAGATTGTGTTTTTTTTTTTTGTTTTTGTTTTTTTTAAATCTTTACCTCGAAAAACGAAACATTTTTTTAAACCGCCCGCTCTGACCAATCATTGGGCGCCTGGGTTCAACTCAGCCAATCAGATTGCGACATTCCTCCTGCTCACTTCCTGAACTAACGGGATGACGTCACACAGACGTAAGCCGCGGACTGGCCAACACCTTAAAACCGTCTGTCTTCAGTATTTACAAGATTAAATAATTACTGCTGAAAATCGTTATTATTAAAACATTATTTATGATATCAGTGTAAGTAGGGATCAACATGTAAAAACATGTATAAAGCTGTTATTAAACGTCCTTAGTCTTCCGTCTCTGCACTACAGCTGATAACCATATAATATTCTGAAGATAAACACTAATTAAATAACAGAAAAATAGTAAATTGTAACTAATGTAGTATAATAAAGATATTTATAATAACGGCTGCCCTGCAACCTGCAATGGATAAGCGGAAAAGATGATGGATGGATGGATAATTATATTTCTATTATATTAATAATTAGGCAGAACCGGACATTTGGACATCCACAGGTGTCTTTCTGAGGTCTTGGCTGGGTTGATTGGATGATCCCATGGAATCAAGAGCAAAAAGGCACTGACTCTACAGGTCCTGTCTGTTTCAGCCACATTGCACTCCCAATTAACACTCAATTACAAATGGAGACAGTTGTTTCAGAGACAGTGAAGGTGCTGTTTGCACACTTGACCCGCTGAAATTCTGAAAGATATTGTCATCCATGTCATCAATTGCTTCGAAATTACCTCTGAGCAAAGTAAACACCCTAAGTGGGGCAAAAGGAAGTTCTGTTTAAGCCCAGGGGAATGTAAACTTTTGTCCTCAGTTGTCTCTGTAATGAGAGCTCAATGCTGTTTCATGTGTTTTTATGCTATTCTACGGTGCATGTGCAGTTTTAATAGATATTTTTTTCTGCCAAGGTTTTATGGAAAGTTAACATGCAGAGTATGCATGTTAAAAAAGCAAAATGAAATATAACTTCACAAAAAAAGAGCTTTATATTTATGATTTTTAAAAAAAAGCACTTTTCTACAAAGGGGGACAGTTTTAATGTTCCATGTTTCAAGTTTTAAAAACCTTTTAATATAATTTCACCTGTACATTGATGTATATTATTGTTAGCTGTTATATTTAACAGCTGTAAGGTATGAGCTGAGAAAAGAAAACAGAAAAATCCAAACAATAGACTTTTACTGTTGAAACCCAAAGTCCAGTGGACACACAAGAGATGTTTAATGTTTAAATATACGAAAAGCCACAAATTATTTGTGTTTGTCTGGAAACAATTCAGGTTTGAAGGGGTTAAAATGTCCCGTATAATAATAGACTTAAAGAAAAGAAAAGAAAAAAAACCTACATATCCCATAATGCCTAGCGAATGTGGCGCCCGACAAGTTTCCCGAGCCGCTAGCAACGATAGCATCTATCACTTTTAGTCATAAGGAGTGTTTAGTCAGCAATTTATCGACACATCTGTGGGAAATGTTAATGTTTCTGACAGTTCTGTCTCATTTCCTCTCTCAATGTATGTATAAAGCGCTTACAGGGACGTGCTAGCTCACTCAACCGTTTTTAGCCAATCATCCAGTTACCTAGCAACAATGCTCTCACGAGCATGAATGTCAGAATAGCGCGTGTCTCGAAAATGGATCAGTACACCAAATACATCCATATAATTATATATTTAAAAAATATTGTATCTTTCAGACATAACTGCTTCCCGTTGTATTAAATTTGTGTTTTATCTTGCATGTGAACACTGAGTGGAACACCAGGGAATATTTTATTATTTTTATCGCCATGTTTAGTCAGTTTTACCACAAACGAAGTGTTTATCGTTCCAGAATCCTGGTAAATATTTTACAATAAAAAAAAGGGATTAAAATTATGATAAATCCTAACCTTAACCCATCCTTTGTTTTTATTACCTCAGGGTCATTTTATAGTTTTAAAGACGTAATTAATATCCATCAGGGATTTTACACCTGGAATCATTTTACACATTCTTCAGGAATTCATATTGCCACACAGTGGGTTTTGACAAAGTGACAACCACCAGTTCACTGAGATTTTATACATTACGTATAAACTAATACAAAAAATTGTTGATTGTAGCAGAACTCATTTGTGCCTCTAGTGAGAATATGTAGGCAGTATAGTTCATTCACTTTACTAATCTAACCTGCTAAGATTGTATAAAATTTAGGGGTAGGATTTTCAGTCTGAAAATAGGTAGTTTCAAGCTGAGCTACACCACATAATGGTATAAATAAACCCAAACCACTTCTCCCGTATAAAACAATTTTATTTCCAATAAGGTGTAAAAAAAAACAAACAAAAAAAAAACTTAAGAAATAAAAGCACCAAAAGTCAACAGTTCATTGCAAATTTGTGACGTCCTTAAATAAAATAAAAACAGTAAAATAAAGGCAGTCTAACAGGAAATCCACATATTTTCCTGTCTCACCCAGTTAAACCTGGAACACATTAGCATGTGCACTCACAATGCTACGCTAACATACCCCAGAAGTGACATGGCTGTAGATTTATTAAACATGACGTAAAAAAGAAGCACCTGTAAGTAAATCCAGCATAATGACATCACATACAGCAAACCTCCGTGTTACAGACATCATTTCTTGCCTGCTGTTGAAGTGTATAACGTGTAAAATGATTAGTAACCAGGCTAGTGTTCATGATCATTAAGGTGCTGGGTAAGGTGAGCACTCTATTGTCCCCTCCTAGTGTCACCAGGTGATCACTGTGTGTGTCCTGATGCTGAACTTACCCTTTAACATGGTGCCAGTTGTGCATGTCTAATTAAACACCCTGCTAAACAAACAAAAACAGGAAGTCATTGCTTAAAAAAATTTACTACTCAGTTTGTGTATGACAAACCTGACACTAAAGCTTTATCCAAAAATATGACTATAATACAAACGACAAGCTCCAAGAGGAGACCAAGGCCAGGCGTGTTTAGACTCGACGTCCGAGTTTCTCTCACCACACACACATGCTCGCACTCACACTCGGGCAGGGGACGATGGCATTCTAAGAACTATAATACAGCAGACAGATGGCAGGCCGTCGTCCCTGTGCATAAATAACGCTTCAAAAACGGTAGAAAAGCCCCGTGTGCTCAGTAAAGTGTCTGTACATGACCTCCACACTGAGGTAGATTAAAAAACGTTTACACAATTCATCAGGAACATAAAATCAGGTTCTCAAAGGAACCACTTTACACCGCTTAGGCCACCTAAGACTTTAAACATATTTAAAAAAAAAACAAACAAAAAACAAACAAAAAAAAAAACCCCAAGATGCCTTTAAAAGAAAGCAGATCTCCATGTCAAAGCTGCAGACAGAACTCGCACACATACGTACTTGCATGTGTTTATGTTCTTTTTAATATTCTGATAGACTATAGTACATAGGGCACGAACATGGAGATCTGCAGTAAACAATTTATATATATATATATATATATTAAAACAGAAGGAAAAAAACAAACAAAAAAACAAACAAAAAAAAAACCACATACATAGTGCAAAAGATTTATTTACAGAATGAGAAACTCCTCAGCTCAGCTCTTTGGGGGACTTAAACACAACCAACATGTCTGAAACAGCACCCTGCTCACTATGTAGTGCACCACTCTGCCACAAAACATTACAACTTAGTGTACACAATGTATATAAAACATCCATAATGCACTGTGGTGTTGAAACATAACAGGTCCCTTATATACGCATGTGGTTTGGGACACAGCCTCAGTGGACCGATGGTAGCCTATATAGCGCACAGGATGTGTGGTTTAGGACACACCCACAGTGGACCAATGGTGGCATATATAGGGTGTGTAGTTTGGGATACACCCATAACACAATGTTCATAGTGCACAGGGTTTGAGGTGTAGTGTACAGGGCACTGTTTCGTACACAGGAAGCGTTAAAAGTGAACTCATGGCTCATGGTGTGGGTAGGTGGCAGGGTTTTTGTCTCCTGTAAGGCAGGAAGTAGGACTTGGACGGCAGGAAGTGCATCTTACCGCCGTGTCCTCTGGCGTCGTCTGAGAGGAAGCTGCGCTTTAACGAGCCGCTCTTCACTCAGAGGGGTTTGTCAGCGCCGCTCTCAAGGCCTTTCCCTGCTAGTCAGGTGACAAGAGGAAGAATGATTAGATTCACACGTCCATGAATGAACACAAACACACACAGCTGAGTACATAAACACAGGAAACACTATACTAGTAAAAGCATTCAGTCATTGTGAAACCTGCTATAACGAGCATGCACAGCTCACAGCGCTCTCTGCCCCCTGCTGGACATCAGCAGCACTGCACTCCCCAGTTAACGGCAGCAGGGAAACAGAGCAGAAATATGAAACCAGAGACGCAGGAAACACGGAGAGGGGTCATGCAGGACATGGATTACTCCTGTGGTTCAATAGTGAGAATTTGGGGCAGAACGTGCATTTTAGCCATCATGGAGAGGGAAGTGTGTACCAAAACACCCTCCATACAGCACCACAATCACACACAGGGCCCGTGGAGCGAGTGACACAATGACGTGTGAGTGGATATACGTACAGATACCTGAGGCATGCGGAGAAAGAGAGTGAGACAGACAGGCTAATGTAGGCAAACCTGACGTCCTTTTCGTCCACAAGGCGCTTTGGTCAAAATTTGCAAAGAAATTTGAGGAGAGAGGGTTTTGTCTTTTTTTTGCCGAAACATGAATTTGAAACACAATCTGTTTTGGTTGAGTTTTGTACACGGTTATGCGTGTATGTTTTTATTTAGAGCAGCAGACAGACAGCAAAAGGATTACAAGCCAAAATGTAAAGAAAACAAGACACGCTAATTTTACTAGCATTAACATACAAAGAGTAAATTTTTGTTTTCTTTTGGTTTGCATCTTTTGTTTTTTTTTTTTTGTGTTCCTACTTAAAACATGAAGACCAAAAACCTGCTATAGAAACATACATGAAATAGCCAATAGACAAGATTCAGCACATTGTATAGGTTTATATCTTTTTTTCCCTCCAAATTTGATTAAAAGGTAGGACTTGATTGTAAAACAAATTACAAAATAAAACATAACCCAGTGTGTGGAAGGAGTGTGACAGAAGTCCAAGTGGAGCTTTAAAAAAATATGTACAAGAAGAAGCATGTTTTGAAAGCTTGACATGTTTTATATGGAGCCCAATCAAAAAAAGAGAAAAAATAAAACCAAAAGCAAAGCCCTACGTTTGGTCTACTTCCACTGCTGGCTGAACGAATCCTGATAAAACTCCTGGTCAGATTTGTAGCCGTAACTATCGCCGCCGTGCAGCGGCTGCTGCGCGATCGGCTGCGAGCCCCAGTTCTGATTACTGTTATAATTATTATTATTAATCTGCCGGCGTTTGGAATCGGGCTGGCTGTAGCCATCGGCTTTGCGTTTGCCTCCTACATTCCCACCGCGGCCACGTACCCCTCGAACCCCGCCTCCTCTCCTCCTTGCTCCACCTCCTCCGGCCGCACCTCCTCCTGCGCTTCCACGCTGGGGAAACCCAGCCCTGCCCCGCGGAGGCCCTGCCCCACGTCCCCCTCTGGGCCCGCCCCTTGGTCCACGCTGGCTCCGCCCCTGGAATTCATCGTAGCCGTAGTAGGGCTCTTCGTAGCCGCCGCGGTAACCATGGTAGTCGTAGCCATAGTAGTCGTAGTAATCTTCATAACCGTAATAATCGGGAGGGTATGAATAGCCACCTCGGGCTCCACCCCTGCCACGCCCTCTGGGAGGGGGCGGAGGCACATGAGGGGGGCCATAGTAGTAATACTCATCATACCTGTAAAGGGGAGGAGCAAAAATCACACTGTTACAGGTGGAAAGATTGAGACCATCTTCACACTGCGCAAAAAGTTCAAACACACACACCGCTTACATTTGTGTTTTGGCTGCTTGTCTTTGTGCCTTGCGTTCTTTCCTCTTCTGATCAGGAGGCTTTGCAAACACAATCTCTACAGTTTCACCCTCCAGCTCCTTCCCATTCATCTCCTCCAGCGCCTGCACAACACACACAAACATGTTTAACATCAGCACCATCTTCATTAGTCACTCAGGTAAATCAGGCTCCACCCACACAAGCCCATTATAATACTCTCCAGTTGGCACTGACTCCACCCACTAGCCCTGTGGGTCCACCCCTAACTCTCCAGATGAGAATTACCTTCACTGCACCGTCCCGCTCTTCAAAGTGAACAAAGGCGTAGTCTTTCAGCTTCTTGACCCGCTCCAGCTTCCCAAACTGCCCGAAGGTCGTCTCCAGGATGTCCTCAGTCACGCTGTTTGCCAGGTTCCGCACAAACAGCACCTTCACCTGGAGAACAGGGGGAGTCAGTGAAGACGGCAGACAACATATTCGAGGCTCTGTAACCATGACAACACTTTTTTCTTCTTTTTTAAATCCCTTACTTTGGCCATGATCTCAGGGTCAGGGTCCTCAATGGGGTCAGCCCACTCCACAGTCACCAGCGTACCCCACACCTTCACCTTCCCGCTCATCAGCCTCCGCCGAGCCTGAGCCGCTGATTTATGGTCCTCGTACTCCAGGAAACAGAACCCACGGTTCTTCTTCTTGTCGTCCGGCTGGGTGTACAGGATCACGTCGTTCAGACCCTCTGACGAGCGAGAAGGGACACTCACAGCGTTAATCACGTGAACACAAACATGTTCTCCTTGCAACACAGATGACGGAATGAGAGCCGGGTCACCTGTGACTTTGGCGAATTCTTCAAGGATCTGTTCTTTTGTCTTGCTCTTGGGGATGGAGCCCACAAACAGGCGGTTGTTGGCCACTGATATACACACACCGATGTGTTTCCCTGGGCGGATCTCACGATTGTTATACTGATCACACACATACAAACACACGTTAAGGGCTTTCTCAAAACACCACCACAGCAAGCTTAAAGTTTCGAATGACATCACAACCTTATTCTCGGAAATGACAACTAAAGATGTAATCATAGCTAAATTATCTCTATGAAAAAACAGGAATAAGACTACAGGACAATAACCAGCAGCAGAATGTTCAGGTAACAGCCCAAAGAACTGATTAGTGCCCTATAACAGTGTGACCCCATGCCTTTTTAAAATGGTGGTAAATAAAACAATAAAATGAAATATTATAAAATAATATGTTATAATATTTTAATATAAAATAAAGTAATAATAAAACATGCACGACAAAGTGAATACTTAATGAAGAGCATTAATTAGGTGAATGCGGAGTGTGTGTAAGGGGACTGACTAGCTTTACAGCCTCCTGTGCAGCCTCTTTAGTACAGAACGTGATGAAGGCGTATCCTCGGTTCAGACCACTCAGAGGGTCCATCATCAGCCGCAGGTCCCAAATCTGCCCCGCCTTCTCAAACAGCGGAACCAGCTCATCCTCAAAAAGGTCCCGTGGGATCTTCCCCACGAAAATCTACACACATACACACACAGTTCAGCTCCTGTGTTTATGAATATCCTACAGAGGTCACAGACTCCACATCACAAAACCCCTGACCAAGCGTACAACACACACAATATTCAAAACTCAGGTTCAAACAGAGGCCATCCAGTCAGATCTTAGCGGTTGAAGTGTCATGGTAACACAGGTTACTCCAGGACAGAACACATGTCATCACATGGAAAGCCTTAGTGTAGAGCGTCCACAGTGTAGCCTGTCCCTTATAGCACAAGCTCAAAGAACAACTGCATGTGTGTGTTACCTCTGTGCCGATGGAAGGCTGAGGGCCCGTGTACACACACTCTGGGGGTGGTCCTCCATACTTCCTCTGTCCTGTTGTGACATCGAGTGTGTATCCAGTTCTCTCGAGCAGAGCCTGAAGAGAGGCGAGGAAATTACTCCATAACTTACACCATGCTTTTTTATCCATTTACAGTTACGTTTAACGTTAGTCAAGTACTTTGATTTTGGTTTCGTCTGGTCCTTTGCTGGATTCGGTAACTTTGGTCCCCTGCTTCTCTCTCTGCCTGTAGGTCTTCATCACACCACACAGGAAGGCACTTTTATTCTGAAAGACAGGAAACAGCATCTCTACAGGCTCTCAATCAACACAGGGTCTCCAGTGTGTGTGTGTGTGTGTGTAGTCACACGCTACTTACTTGAACGTGAGACAGGTCACTCTCTTTAAACTGCTGGAGAACCTTGAGTGCTCCCTCTTCATTAAACTCTTTCAAAGCTTCGATAGCCCTCTCGTCCAGGTCACTGTGTGCTACCAGGCCTACACACACACACACACACACACACACACACAGGTTAGACAGAGTGAAGAGAGCAAAGAGCAGGTGCTAATCTCCGGGGCTATCCCCTTCGTCCAGTCAGATGTGATCAACACACAGCAGTGTAACCGCAGTCACTCAGAGAGAGAGTTCAAACAGGGATCATCATTCTGACGAAGGAGCGCACACGCATGCACACGCATGCACACCGCCCCCCCTTGAGTCATTACATGCAAACATTTGTTGAATCCCCTCCAAAAGATGGTCACATGACCCATGATTCCTTGCTATGACGGAGCTTTGTGTACAGGTGCTTGTGTGTATCTACATGTGTGTGTTCAGTAATGAAGTCAGAGGATGTGTGAAATAATTCGGATCGATTCATAACCTTTCATGAGGTGAGGTGCAGACTACACACACACCATTTTAATACACACTGTTTTTGTCACTGTAGGGGGTGTGGCTTGTGATGACTGGTAGGTCACATGATTTAGCTAAAACCCCAAAAGTGTTGCTCTTCTCTTTACTGTGCTGTTTTAAACTTTTGCTTTAAACAGAAAAGAGACAGCGCTTCCTGTCTTTAATCTGATGGATGAGGGCAGAAACTCCTCACAATTCAGAGTTAGTTATTATAATTAACCTGCAGTGAGGCAGAGAGCACGGCGTTCTCACCTGCGATGTAGATTTCATCCAGTTTCTCTGCTACTTTCTCCGGTAACCCGGCCTCTAGTAAAGCCTGGAAGTTCTCGGAGTGTGTGGCCGTGGAGGACGTGTCCATGGGCTCCTCCGTGCCGTTCCCATTCACATGATCCGATGCCATGGCGTCACAAATCTGCGTAAACAACAGAAAGGGTTAGCACCTGGGCTGCTCACACCTGTGTCCCAAACTTGAACTCTAGAAAGTGTCTCAATGAACACCACAAGCATCTCCAAACGCCCCCTCCAGGCTGTGTTCCAAATAGAGTGATCCCTCACTGACCATCACACATCAACCCTAACTCCCTGATGGGCTAGAAAAAATTTAAGTATTAAAGTAGAAATAAACACTAAACTGTGCACTACAAAGTGTAACACGCACTGAAGATCAATCAACAACAACAGAACCCCAGTGCCTGAGGGGCCGTGTCCCAAACCAAGGTTAGTGCTGAATGAAGACAGAACAGGTACACACACTGTACACTATTACATCATCATAAACAACAGTTTATAAGGTTAAAAACGTGTCTGTAGAAGGAAACGTGTGCTGAGGATCAAACATTGAAATGCGTTACGGTTCCTAGCTAGCGTCACAGCCGCTCGGATGCTAAGCTAGCAGAATCAGCCACGCTATGCTATGCTAGTGAGAGCCATGCTAGCTTACCTCAGCGTGCTAATGCACAACATCTCACAGCGCCATGTTACAGAATACAAACGATAACTATTAACTAACGTGCATTCCGTGATAAAATGTTAATGAATGTGTAATTAAATCCATTCTGTTATGTTAGCTAAGCAGCGCTCATGCTAGCCCCGGTGTCCATTTTGCAGAAGCCGGCTGCCCCACATTGTTTCCAAACACCAACACCGAACAAAGCCGGAGTGATTAAACACACATACACACACAAAGCACAAACTGCGCGCGCGCAAACACACACTTACGCTGCGGTGTTGGACGATAAGGTGCGAAGGTCAAATGGATTTAATTCAGAGGGAAAGGGGGAGAAATGTGGTTAAATATTAAAAAAAGAAAAGAGAGAGTCTGAAGACTCCGCACCGCCGCGGCTCCTGTTCATCAGACACCAAAATGGCGGCTGTGTTCACGCGGGGCTTCCCTCACACACCGCTGCGGGGTTTCTCAAACATACCAGCAGGGGCTGCGCGCGCTTTTGCAGCCGGGAGGACGTGCCTCATAACTGCTACACAAAAATATAAGTAATAATAATAATAATAAAATATTTTTACATCTTTAGCATTGTTCATAGTGCTTAAAAAATTATTTAAATAACAATTTTAAAATTGACTTCAGAAATAATAGAACTTGATGTAGATTTAATATGGTTACTAGGTATAATTTGATTTATTTTTTTAGGCATTATTTCATCTAGATTGTTTTTGCTGTATTTGTTCTATATTAATAACATGTAATGGTGGTTATTTAGCACTTAAATAGATGTGTCTGCAAAAGTCACTTAATTCAATGACTATTTTAGAGACTCAACAGTAAGTCCTCATTCAACTAGTCCATATTCATCAGCC
>JAQMYM010000012.1:27902225-27919233 GCA_030014255.1 Parauchenoglanis ngamensis
TCAAACAAGACTCCAGACTTACCAGTTTTCCCATAATAGCACTGCTGGCCATCAAAACAGCAGTTCAGAGCACTGCATCGAGTAGTATTTACACCCTGTTCTCCACAAGGAACCCTATTATAGTCTTTCACCTCACATTTCTTAATGTGGCTAGATGAGGTCACTGGCTTGAAAGTGGGCACCACAAGAAGCTGAGGACCTTGCACAATCTGGATTGTACCTGGTAAGGCTGTAGGTATACCAATCACATAGCTGAAACCAAAAAAAACCCCTACAAGTGCTAAACATACCCCTGTGTTCACCATTGTTCCCAGACTGCACACACCAACATCTAGACAGGCAGCAAGAGTGGCCTTTTATTGTGTCTTTCATCCTAATTGTATCTGGAGTCTCCGCCTACTCAACTAGCCATTAATAGTGTTCCAGTCGTGTGTGATCATTAACTGCCTTAATCATCATGTTCATGTTTTGTTGGCCAAAAACTCTCCTATATTACCATGGAGTTGAAAAAAAAACTAGCAAAAATGATTTACTTGTCATTTCGAGTGATTTTCTGAAACAGACCTAAGATTTTTCCTGAAATAATATGTTAATCAGAGGAATCTTGGAGAGATGATTACCACTTCTTTGATTCTTTTGTTTTGTCCATAGGAAATTACTGGATGTTCTTTATAAAAGGGAAACAGTCTTGGTATAAGTAATTTTTTACTGGGTTTTCAGTTATTAGGTGGTGTAAACAGGTCAGAAGTTGAATATTGCATTAACCCCTATAATATCTTCTCATTGGTTGTCTCTTTATATGATTACATGGGGTAGAGGTGGAGTTGACAAATTCTGTAATTTCCTACAGACAGGAATGCATAAATATTGGTTTCCTACTGTATTATACTTCTGATTAATTAATTATCAATCTCCATAGGATTAGTCATATGACCAGCAAACTTCCAGATTTCCAAATTTTTTTTTAAATAAAAATCATCTAACAGATATAGATATTTATAAAATTTCCTTTTTGTCATGAAAAATTAACATTAACTTCATAAGTTAAAAGTATTAAGTTTTTAATTTAATTAATTTATTAATAATTAATATACTTTTTTAAAAAGCACATTAAAAGGTAACACATTACAATTGCTTGTGTATGTTTTTGGCTCGATACTTTTTTTTTAACTAGTCAACTAGAATTTATTTATTGTTTTTTTAAGTAGTTGACTAGTCATCTTTTTCATTGTTAAAGTTGTCAGCCCACCCTTCCCAGAATCCTCTTTGCCAAGTAGCGAGTCACCATTTTCGAGTCCATTGATATTACAAAAACATTTGTAGGCCATAGATCTTGACTTGTAACATGATATTGAAGATATTTCACCAAAGTATTTATATTTTTAATTATTTTGACTGATTCATTCTGTTTTCACATGGTTATTCCGTATGTAATGGACACAAATCAGCCTTGGCCATCTTGCAAGTGGCTACAAATGAAAGAAAAGATGAGGCATATTTTGTTCAAAGCTTCCAGGTGAATGAAAAAAAGTTTGAGATGGATTTTGAAGGGAACACAAATAGTAAATTTGCGGAGGTGTTGCCGCAGAGAGCTAACACGTAGTGTTCACATACTTTCAAAACAAAAACAACACATTGGGTTCTGGGAATGGTGAGCAGGGGGTTTAAACCAAACACTGATTCTGGACATTTTTAGGCTGCTTTAGCAAAGAATGCATGAAGCTGCACTTCAATAAGCAGCCATACACAGGATACAAATTACAGTTCCAGTTTCCATGTTTTGCAGGCAGATGTGCAGAACAAAACTGAAACAGTCCTTAAAATGTAATCATGTGGATGATTTGTGGAAATTGCTGACTCTGAAACTGAGAATGTGGAAGCTCAAGTTCATCAACACATTTTCCTTATAGCTCAATGAAAGAATGGCCTTCCTTAAGTGGAGGATGAGATGTCTACAGCAGTGTCTAGGAGGTTTTTCCGAGCCGATACTGACCTGGAAACCCTAGCAGAGTTGAACTGGTTAGTGATGTCCAACCCCTGGCACTGAATGCACTCTTTCCTTTTTCCTTCCTTTTTTAACATTTGTTTTTACATTGTGCTTTTTTGGATGAATGGATGCAATACAAGGGAGCAGTTGTGGCTTTAGGGATTTGCTCAAGGACCTAAAGATGGCAGCTTGGTGGTGTTGGGATTTGATCTCGTAACCTTCTGATCCCTAGCCCAAAACCTTAAACGCTCAAAGGAAATAATAAAAATATGTTTTTCCTCAGTGTGGTTTCACACAATGTACCGATGACTGTAGGATTGGTTTCTTCCTTGCTCAAGATGAAAGAACATTTAGCTGCTTCCTTTACCGTCTGCCTCAGTTTTTTCCACCACCTGACTATTCGACATCCCCACAGTGGTGACTAATAAATGTGTATCTCAACTCAAATATATAACCCAACCCAAAACTTGTACCAGTGAGTACTTTACCTAGACCAAAGTAATATGTGTGGTCCTTTTCCAATAACTGATGAGCTGAAACCATATTAAGAGCAACAGACAAGCTTCAGTCAATATCATATATATTATTCTGCTCTAACATTGTGTTTATTGGTTTCCTAGATCTTAGACAACCTAATATTCTTCCTAAAGAAGACAAGTTGTTGAAAAACACAAGAATAAGGAGAGAGAGAGAGAGAGAGAGATTTCCAGCAAAGGGTTGTCAGACTGCATCAGTGTTATGCAGGATTTTTCATCTTCATAGATACACAACTCCCCGTGTTAACAGAATGAGAAGAAATACAGGTCTCTCTCTATCTAAATGTGAAATCAGTCGTGTGAAGAGGAAGGAGGACAGCGTTGCCCTCACAGGGATTTCAAGTTTCTAAATAGTACATGCACTATCATAAAAAAACCATCAAAACTGCATCAGACTTTAAATGGTACAGCAGTTATGAAAAGGTCGCAGCACATTTACATGGATAGTGTCTCACATCGCATGAAACAGTGCAGTACGAGTATTACAGAAATGTATTAGTCTTTTCTTTCAGTTTGCATGCAATGCAGAAACCCTGTATTGGTATTGTATTGTATGTTGCTACATCTCTGCATTCATACAGATTAGAAGATTTCTAATAGCAAACAAATACCTAAATGAATAAAAATAGAAGGTTTATGCTTAAATGACATGGAGAAATGTATGTTTAAAATTCAGGCTGAAATCAGAAATAACCCAAAGCCAGCTCTCTTCTCAGCTGCACTTCTCAGGGCTGAGTTGTGTGAGACAGCAGAGAAGTCTGACAGCTCTCTGTTTTAATTCTGTAAAAGCAGCTTTGGCTGAAGCCTCTTCTCTTATGAAAGGTCTGTGCTGGACTTCATTGATTGCACACTACAGTTTTTTCCTCTCCCTTTTTCCATTTAAGATTCTAGGTTTGACTATACAGGACCTGATGATTTTCAAAAAGAGCAATCAATCTCGTTTCTCCAGAAACACGTCGTGATTCTATATCGTTGTGTCCGACTTTATTACTGCATTTAATGTGATTTAATAAATCTAATTTATAATAAATAACCAGAGCCT
Source organism: Parauchenoglanis ngamensis (assembly GCA_030014255.1). Lineage (NCBI taxonomy): Eukaryota > Metazoa > Chordata > Actinopteri > Siluriformes > Auchenoglanididae > Parauchenoglanis > Parauchenoglanis ngamensis. Next base: position 27,905,791 of record JAQMYM010000012.1, read on the forward strand.
TGCTGATTTAATTCTGTGTGTTAGAGGAGGGAAATCACTCACTCTCTGCATGGCTTTATCCCCCTGTGGGTCTGAGATCCTGAAACTAGATTTTAAGGATTCCGAAGACTTTAAATTCTGGTTTATTCTTCCTTCTTAACCCTTAGTTGTGATGTATGAAGGTGGGCCAAACTGGCAGGGACTTGGAATAGTTAGAATACGCTAGGAGGAAAATGTTACCCGCATACTCTTTCGCATACATGCGCTCTTGGATGACCATGACTGGCTAATGTCACTGTGACTGACAGGGGAGAGAGAGTATGTCCCTCCCCTCCTGAGTGCATGGCTAATCTTGCTCTTTTGGACTCCCAGCCATAAATGGCTGTGGCATCAACAGGATCCAAACTTGCGATTTCCCAAGGATAGTCGTGGAGATGTTTGCTTTTTCAAATAAATGCTAATAGAGTTTTTTTGTAACTTGTAGCTAACTATCTTTTTTAAGTAGCATACAAATTCATGGTTAAATTGTAACAATGCACTAATTTGCGTAGTTCAAGATATAGGCTTACATTGTATAAATTATCACAATAAATCTGTGACAGACAAAACTGCAAATCGTCAAAGAATTCCTTGGTCACAAGATAAAATCAGTGATCTCAAATTGTGTGATATGATGTCCTCATTAGCGGTCGGTTTTGTGCCTTTATGACCAAAGATTGATAACAAATGAGTTATTGTATGGTTGGAAATTTTAGATCAAACTCTTTGGATGTGCATGTTGCTCTGAGACACCAATACATTTACATTTATGTCATTTGGCAGACGCCCTTATCCAGAGCGGTAAAATCTTATTTTACTTGCATCTTATTTCATACAAGTGAGCAGTGAAGGTTAAGGGCCTTGCTTAAGGGCCCAGCAGTGGCAGCTTGGCAGTGCTAGGATTTGAACTCACGACCTTCCAATCAGTAGTCCATTGTCTTAACCACTGAGCTGCCGCAGACCCCAATAGAAGTAATATAGCAGTGAAACCATCTTGAGAGAATCTTTAATCGTTTACCTTAATCTGATTTACAGTAAACATCATCATTACCTATAATAGCTAACCACCATATATTCACTGTGTTTTGCATACAAATATGTAACAGTCTTTATAAGCACCTTTACTGGAACAATTGCTTCTTTTTTTCCCAAAATTTAATTTCTATGTGCTATATGTGGAAGCCTGTTTCTGTGACTCCAAGAAAAAAAGCATTCTTCACAAGTAAAGATATGTTTGATATTCTGTTTTATTTTTTGTGAACTGAACCATTACTCTTAGGTACCATCTAAACCTTTACACTTGCTAAGGATGCTTACAATTTGAATTAAATATTCAAGTAAAAGGCTGTAAATGTAAATTTGACAGATTTAGCTAATGATTGTAATAGCGTATTGTGTAGATCCAGAGAAAAAAAGGCTCAGCTCCTGGACTTCGTGTTTGAATCTCACCCATTTCTTGTCTGTCGCCTGGATTTTTTTATAGCAGCTGCATTTTCACTGGCACGATAAGAAACCTGGGTACTGAGATGCATATCAGAGTCGTAGGAACTGCACTTGTGTAGAAGATAAATTGGTGGCAGACTTCACAGCTACCAGAAAATGTGTTTCACTCTATTATACTGATGGTGACCATATGATGGAGATCTGATTTCTAGATAATCCACCTCGTTAGTTTAATGTACAAGAAAAGGAGTCTGTAATTTGGGATTTTTTTTTAACTTAAACTGAGAGTATTACAGTAATTCATATATCGTTGTTGACCTTCAGGTTTTATGAGCATCAACTCTAAATATGCACCGCAGTGAGCTAATTTTACTGTAATGACTGAGCAAAGCACCATAATGGTATCATAATTAAGAGGTCATGCGCACCATTAGAGATCCAATTAAAAGAAATTGCACAAAACCAGTAACACCTTTCAGGTTTTATAAACCTTTAAAAATGAGTTTTAACAATTCCTTATTAAATTTACAACAATTCCTTACAAAATTTACTGTTAGGCTATTAACATGAATGAAAAAAAAAGTTCTCAAGAGAATATATTTCATAAATAACATTTCATTCAGCGTTGTGTTAGCCGGGTTCTGACTAAAATTCCAAAACTTTAAGCTAGCCACTGTAAAGGAAAATGTTGCTCTACTGCTGATACTGAGTCAATGTTGGAAAAGTGCAGTTTTTTAAAAAATATCCCTACCAATGTTGTATAGGGAGGTCTGACATAGCCAACCAAAATATAACGGTGAGTCAAATGAAAAACCTGATCTCCATTTCATTCAGTGCAAGTGTCCCAGCGCTTAACGAGAGTTTTGATTCCTCTACAATATCGATTCAACTGTAATTTATGTCGTTCTAATTTGACTCACCCTCATAGGGGGACAACACCAGTGTTATACCTAGGATGTTTTGAGGTGAGTGTGTTATGACTTAAACATGCTGTTTACACAGTGCTAAACTGGTTGACATAAACTTCCATTACTTAGCTTCCATTACTTAGCTACATTAATCTTCTATTTTGGTGTACAATCACAGAAGCAAACTTCAGACACCAATCAAGGGTTGGCTGATTGAATTAATCCACAATCATTTCACTCTTCTGTTCAGCTTCCCACTAGATGTCGGAGCGAGGCTGTGGGGATTCGTGTTCATGCAGCTACAGGAGCGTTAGTGAGGTCAGGTGCTGATGTTGAGGAGGCCCCAGTTCCAGTTCATCCCAAAGGTGTTCAGTGGGGTCGAGGTCAGGGCTCTGTGCAGGACACTCCAGTCTTTCCACTCCAACCTTAACCTGAACACCACGTCCTCATGGAGCTGCTTTGTGCTCAGGCACATCGTCATGCTGGAACAGTTTCGAGTCCCAGTGAAGGGAAACTGTAACGCTGCAGCACACAGAGATGTTGTAGACCATGTTTTTTCTTCTGAAGAACCACATGTACTGTAGGCGTGACGGTCAGGTGTCCACAAACCTTTAGCCATATAGTGTGGCACTGAGGGGGAGAAGCCTAGTCAGCACCTGGCAGGAGAACCCCATCATCAGGAAACACCGGCTGTACCTGCTCAGGTTTCCGGGCCGGGCCGGGCCGTGACGTCATCAGCCCCAACGCCTCGATGCAGTGTCAGTGATTTTACAGAGGAGAGCTGCTACACACCAAGCGGCGCGAGCTCGACTTGCTGCACCGACTCACACCAACTGTCACGTCTGGATAAACAACAACCCAACAACAATAACAGCGCGTGCCCTTGTGGACGGCACCGGGTGCTGAAGCGGCGGTGAGGGACGCGCTGTCGGGGGAAAAGCAGCCGCAGGTCTGCCCTGGCTGCACGGAGCTGTCGGCTAGCCTAGCGTTAGCGTTAGCATTAGCGCGTTAGCATGTACTGGCGCTGCACTGCTCTGCCGCTAAATAAGTAATAACTCTCTCTCTCTCTCACACACACACACACACACACACACACACACGCACTGTAACGCTGTGATTTTACTAACACTATTCTTCGCCAGTGTTGGTGTTTTTACGCGTTGCCCGGGTGCGGTTACAGCGCGGTGATGCTAGCTAGCTAACGCTAAGTGAAGGATAAAGTGAGTAATATGGTTTTATTCCTTTGCATTGGGATGGAAAGTGACACTTAAAGGACAGGACAGGCTTTGTTGCTGCTGCAGTGCTTGTGCCTGTACACGAGCAGCCTGTCTGCATTTAGCGCCGAGCTCTGAGTTCAACAACTGAAATAAAAACTAAACTAAACCAAACCGAAGCTACCTAATTAACTTGGTTCCTCTGTTTCCCAGGAACTCGCCCAGGTGCCAGGTGCCAGGCCACAGGCTCTCCTGCTGCTGCTCCGAGTCATGGCATCATGCTAGAGACCAGTTCTGTGTTTACATCTTTACTCAGTACGATTCAGGGACCAAATTCTTCCAGGTGTGAGCTGAATCTGGACATTCCTGGCTGATACACAGGTAACATCCGGGCTGGACAGAAACACACCGTGCTCCAATGGCCGTGTTCACACACACCGCTGCTGTGGTCTTCGTACTGTTCTGTAGCTCTGGACAAGGCCAGCACTTCCTGAGCCGTTCTGCATCCAAACAGCTTTAAAGGTGCAGCAGTAGGTTTTTAAAAAAACGGATTATTTGTATAAATGACTTGAAGGATATGTAGATTAAAGATGACCTGTGGAGTTCGTCGTGGCCTTAGCAGCAGTGTGTCAAGGTGCTGAGAAACCCCGTTCGGAAAACTGACTCCCGCCCGAAGGCGTGTGTGTGTTGGGACGAACACGCTACAGGCCGCTGAAGATCCCGGGGGCGGAGCTTCGTAAACATGTAAACCCACGCCAGAGACCTAATCCTGGAAAGAATTAAACACTAATTTTACCTAACGCACCTTTAAGTCAGTGTCCTAACCAGGGTGAAGTGATTCATTAGCTGAGCTGCCATTAAAAATAAATAGTATGGCAGCTTGCAGACAGCACTGAAAGGTTTGCTTTTGTCTGTTTTTTTTTTTGATTACCTAATACTTGTGAAATCAGCTGCCATGTCGAACAAATCCTCGAGCAAAGAGAAGAAGTCCGGCCTCGGGAAGAAGCTGTTCCGTCGCGGCTCGGTGCGATCTGTGGGCAGTTTTATGAGCAGAGTGCTCAAGACCCTGTCCACGCTGTCGCATTTCGGATCTGAGCTTCAGCCACCCGAAGGGGAGAAGGACGACGGAGGATTCGTGGCATTCAAAAACGAAGGCAAGGGATCGGTGGCCTCGGATGACAGCGACTGCGGCGGCTTCCTCAGTCAGGACAAAGTGCCCGGAGTGGCCGGTCTGAAGAACCACGGCAACACGTGCTTCATGAATGCCATCCTGCAGTGTCTGAGCAACACGGAGCTCTTCGCAGAGTATTTAGCGCTTGAACAGTTTCGCGGGCAAACAGAGGAGGAAGATAAGCCCAAAGCCAACGGGGTCCATCCTCCCAGGAAGGAGAAAGGGGACGTGACCGAGCAGCTAGCGGGACTGGTCAGAGCGCTGTGGACTTTTGAATACACTCCTCAGCAGAGCCGAGAGTTCAAGGTGAGTCAGGGGGCGGGGTTACATATGTCAGTATGCAGATTTAGGCCAAAAGTATGCAGACACCTGACTATCACACTCGTATGTGGTTCTCCCTCAAATTGTTTCCATAAAATTGGGGAGACACAGTTGTACAGAGCATCTCTGTGTGCTGCAGCGTTACAGTTTCCCTTCAATGGAACTCGAACCTGTTCCAACATGACGATGCGCCTGTGCACAAAGCAGCTCCATGAGGACATGGTGTTCAGGAAGAACTGGAGTGTCCTGCACAGAGCCCTGACCTCGACCCCACTGAACATCCCTTTGGGATGAACTGGAACTGGAGCCTCCTCGACATCCCAACATCAGCGCCTGACCTCACTAACGCTCCTGTAGCTGCATGAACACAAATCCCCACAGCCGCGCTCCGACATCTAGTGGGAAGCCGAACAGCAGTGTGAAGGAGACAGAATCCCTATTAATGCCCAAGGCTTTGGAATGATATGTTTAACAAGTATGTGATGTTGAGAGCATCATAGTGTATTATCTTGGGCATTTATAAAATCCCTCAGCATACATTTATTAATGCAGCCACTAAAATTAAAACAAGAAAACAGTAAGTTAGTTAATTCATCAACTGTTGCTTTTATTAGTGTAATAAACTTGTCCTGGATTAAAAGTTATAAATGTGAATTTTGGTGCATTCGTCTGTGAGAAAAGATTCACATTTTGTCCTCAAAAAAGGAATTTTATTCTGCTCAGCTATCTTCTGTGCAACATCAACTCCATAACAAAATAGTAATTTATATATTTAAAATGGAGAACTAATGGCCTTGAAACTGTGCAGTGTGATTGGCTGTGAAATTATTCCACAGGCGACATTTACTGAAGTATTTCACTCCAGCAAGCCCACCGAAAGGGATGTTCCAGATCGACCGTCGCGTTTTTATGACGACATTCTGTCGCGTGCTGTGAAGCCAGCAGCAGCAACGTATTCATAATAAACTGCACTTGTAAATGAAAATGTCACGCTTTTACAGTAAACCTGTATTAAACCAGTGCACACTGTTGTAAACATGATAACGGTGTTTAAAGGACTCATGAAGAGTGTGAGCGAGCTGAACGAGTGTTATAGTGAAGATGACACTGAGAGGTTAGCGTGTTAGCGGTTAGCTTCACAGCGCTGCGTGAGTGAGTGTGTGTACATGGCGAGCTTTTTCAGGAGAAGTGTTTCCTCGCAGGTAAAGAGCACTAATCACATCAGTACTGCATTAGTTTTTGAGGAGATGCGAGGTGTGTGTGTGAGAGAGACGTGTGACAGGTCGTGTTTATGTTTGTGTGTGTGTTCACAGTTAGTGAGGCTCTGTGGAGGAAGTGAAGAGGTGTTCATCCCGCTGCTGTCCGCCGTACCTGTGTCCAAAAAACAGTTAGGAACAACACACACACACACAGGGTTCTGCAAACAAGTGTACAAAAATTTACACTCCAGTATCAAACCAGGACAGCGTGAGTTATGAGCTTTCATAGTCATATCTCATTGGTGAGTTTGTGCATGTGTGACCTTTGACCTTTCAGGTTGACACCTGACTTCCGGTTGACTGTGAGCTCTCTGGTACAGAATGGAATTCTTTCACCTGAGGAGGATCTGCAGAGTCAAACTCAGCGTCTCGCCGAACAGGTAACCTCATGATGATGATGATGATGATGATAATATTAACAATAATAATAATGGCAGTGTTGACACTGTCCTCAGTATGAGGCGCTCTCTGATTAGTCGGTTTCTCTGTGGTAGCTGAAAGGGAATCGTGTGATTGAAGATGTGAATGCAGGCCGAGGAGTCATCACCTTCAGGGTCAACAAACTGCTACTGGCACAGGTTATACTGTCTGTTTCTCTACCTGTTTGTGTTTCCCATTGACTGTCTGTCTCACTCTATAGGATGATATTTAACTCCTTGTGTGTGTGTGTGTGTGTGTGCAGAAGGTATTGTCAGAGCTCCATGAGGATCCTCAGGCATTCGGTGTGAAAAGTGAAATCCTCAGAACCCTGCCAAGGGGCAGGACACTGGTCGAATACAGGTAACACCTCCAACACCTGTGCAGGCTCCGCCCACTGAGAGCCACACCCCATCTGACGTGTAGTGTTTTTATCATTTTGTCCTCTTCACATCTCTCAGCTCACCAAACATCGCCAAGAAGTTCCATGCTGGACATCTGAGATCCACCATCATCGGTGAGAGGGTTCACGTGTTAATAATGTGTAATATGCAAACGAGTATGTGCTGTATATTCTTAACAGTGTATATAAATATGCAAATAAGTACAGTGTGTACCAGTGAATAAAATAAATATGTATGCATAGATGTTTACCAAACTGATAAATGATTTATTATGATCACGTGATCAGTTCAAACAATGTGTAAAGGCTGTATATGTAAATATGTTTGCTGTAATTCACCTCATAAATATGCAAATAAGTATGTAAATGAAAGCCAGGACTAATTTTTAAACTAAACACTTTATATGGTAGCATTGAAACTCCTGTTCAAATTTCTCAATAACTGTCCAATAGATGGCGCACTGTTATTACATTATGCTCTCTGTGTGTGTGTGTGTGTGTGTGTGTGTGTGTGTGTGTGTGTGTGTGTGTGTGTGTGTGCGCGCTGTAGGTCACTTCATTGCCAATCTGAAGCAGGCTCTGGGAAATGATGTCATACGAGTTAATTATTTAGGAGACTGGGGTATGCAGTTCGGTAAGTGTGTGTGTGTGTGTGAGAGCGAGACATGTACACTGTAAACAGAATATAAGATGAAGGTGTACATGGTGTAATTGGAAACCTGATTTATGCTGTGTGTGTGTTAGGGATGTTGGGGGCGGGGTTTCAGCGTCTGGGCTCACAGGAGAAGCTGAAGGAGAACGCATTGCAGCACCTGTTTGAGGTGTGTGTGTGTGAGTGTTTGTATAACGTGTGTATACTGTGTCTTCGGTAAGTCACCCTAGGTGCAAAGAATTGGTGTGTGTGTGTGAGAAACAGGTGTACGTCCAGGTGAATCAGGAGGCGGAGCTTGACGAGCGAGTCCGATTGGAAGCTGCAGAGTTCTTCAAACGTTTGGAGCAGCATGATGAGCAGGCGCTGTTGCTATGGAAACAGTTCAGAGAAATTACAGTGCAGGAGTACAAGAGGATCTATCAGGTAGCACACCACTAACGAGTTAATTAACACTACACACATTCATTAAACCTATCATTAAGCAACACCTGATTAACAGTGATGCAATTATTAATTCAAAAATGCAATTACTCTCTCTCTCTCTCGCTCCTCATGTCTGTGTCCCTCTCTCTGTCTCTTCCCCTCTGTCTCACTCTTAGCGTTTAGGTGTACACTTTGATCATTACTCAGGTGAATCTTTCTATCAGAGTAAAACTTGGGAGGTGTTGAATGACCTGCGGACGCGTGGCCTGCTGAAGACCACAGAGTGAGACACTCACACAGACACACAGCGAGTCTGTGATTAGTCACAGTGATTGATGTAGCACTGATTGTGATTGGCTGATTAACAGGAAGGGAACAGGGGTGGTGGATCTGAGTGAACAAGGAGACATGTCGTCTTATTCCACTGTAGTGCGCAGTGACGGAACCTCACTATACATCACTAGGTCAGTCTCACACACACACACACACACACACAAACCCACACACACTCACTAGCACATTCACAGACACTCACTCACTTATAGACTAACTCATTCACTCACACACATACTCAGTGTGATGATGTTTCAGGGATGTGGCTGCAGCTCTGGAGCGCAGACAGAGGTTCGGCTTCGATGAGATGATCTACGTGGTGAGATACACAACACACACACATCTTTATATATGTGTTTGTGAGATTAAGACCAGCTCCATGACTAAATCACACTGTTTTATCTCTTTAAGACAGATAAGAGTCAGTCAGTACATTTCCAGCAGCTCTTCCAGATCCTCCGAGTGATGGGACACGACTGGGCACACAGGTTACTGCTCCAACAACAGCAGCTAATAATAATAATAATAATAATAATAATAATAATAATAATGTGTAGTATTATGTAAATGTAGCAATAATAGTAAAATATGTAAATTCCACCTGTTGGTTAACTGAAGCACATCTTGTAGCTGAGAGACAACTGTTCCTGGGTCAGGGAGGGCGGAGCTTAAATGAAATTTGATTGACTGATCATGAATAAGATCATGTGACCTTACCAGTGTAGATTAACTCAGTAGCACGCTTAAATATAATAATAATACAGAACAATGTTAGCTAAACTCTACAGTGTAAGTATGCTGGTGTTTATGCAAATCAGTGCCTTAAACTAATGAAGTGATCAGTGTGTGTTTAACGTGTGCGTGCGTGTGCATGCGTATGTGTGCGCAGGTGTGTGCATGTGCCGTTCGGTTTGGTAAAGGGGATGAGTACACGGCGTGGTGATGTGGTGTTTCTGGAGGACGTGATAGATGAAGCACGAAACAGAATGATGCACAATATGAACCAGTCCAAGAGTGAGAACACGCGCACGCACACACTCACTCACTCACACTCTCTCTCTCTGGAAGTGATCATAATAACAATGATAATAATAATGGTGTGTGTTGCAGCGTCTAAACTTGTGTGTGATCCAGAGCTGACTGCGGATCAGATAGGAATTAGCGCGCTCATCATTCAGGTATCTCACTCTCTCTCACACGCACGCACGCACACACACACGCGGGGCGGAGTCGGAGCGGGAGTGATGCTATCATGAAATGTCTCAGGCAGAGCCCAGCCTGGGCAACAACATCCTGTTCAAACACTCTTATTCCTGTACAGGTGTGTGTATTACTTTCCAGGACACAGAGCACCTCATAAACTAATATTCTTTTACAGATGTATATTACACGCTGCTGTCAGTGTGTGCGTTTAGAGATGTTTACACAGGGTAAAGATAGTGCTCATGAGCAGTGTATATAGTGTTCATCTGTGTGTGTTTGTTTCAGGACTTTAAAGGTCCCCTGACAGCGGATTATGTGTTTAATTGGGAGCGAGTGTTACAGGCTCAGGGTGACACGGGTGTCTTTCTGCAGTACACACATGCCCGCCTACGCAGGTACACACACACAGCTTCAGTGTGTCCTCTGCTGTATAACACACTATTGAAGAGAGTTATATTGTGTGTGTTAATTGTGTGCAGTTTGTTGCGGATGCACGGAGATGACACTCGTGCACACTTTGACGCGTCTCATCTTCAGGACCACAGGAGCATTTCGATTTTGCAGCACTTACTGAGGTAGGGTTCTCGATCTAGAACCCTGTAGAGGGAAGTGGACATCTGTGATCTAGTGTACTTTGTTAGTGCACTACATAGTGCTCATGATGCTCCAGTGTAGGGAAGTAGGGAATAAGGGAACAGAGGAAGTACACAGCCCAGGAGAGTGGCATGGTGTTCTCTCCCTCACCTGGTTCTCTGTTCTCAGGTACGATGAGGTTCTGCTTCAGTCTGCACTCGAGCTGCAGCCGCGCTACCTCGTCAACTTCCTGCTCACACTGTGGTACTACACGCCTACCTCAACACAACTCCACCAGCACGCTTACATCACACACCTGCCCCACGTCACCTACCCTAACACCAGTTTAAAGCAGGTCATGGTTTTTGTAAATTTGTTATAACTGTGTGTGTGCGTTTGTGTGTGTTCAGTCACTTGGTGTCCTCGGCCCACAAAAATCTACCAGTTAAAGGAAGCAATACAGATGTGGCTCAGGTATTACAGCTAAAACCACCCAGTTACACACACTCACACATGTTCTAACCATCAGATTTGCTTGTAGATTGGATTTAGAAAATATTTTGTCATATCTCTCGCTCTCTGTCTGTGGTCCCGCCCATTCTTCTGATTGACAGGCTAGGCTCCACCTCTTCGCAGGCACATGCTCAGTCCTGGCCAGTGGGATGAAGATTCTGGGTGTGACTCCAGTGGAGAAAATGTGAAAATGAGTGTGGAGAAAAAATGATCACATTGTGCAAATAACTAAAAATAAAAAATGCAGTGTGAGAAATGCGACTGATTTATTACTGATAACACCATGATGAATTAACACCATTAATTACTGACCTTGCTGCCAAATAATTCGTCCACACAGTTTAAATACAGAGATACAAGAACAATAAAATTTTAAGCAACACTTCTAGGCATCTGTGTGTCTAAGTAATAGAGGTGTGTATAGCGTTCACAACACTGGTAAATATGTAAATTACATAATCCTAATATGTAAATGAATTCCCACATAAACCTTTCTTATAAAATCACATTTGAAAGCAGAGTGCAGAAAATCCAGCCCATGTCTTATGTCCAACAATGCACTGCAGCATCTTAGTGTCCAATACTGTAGTCTAGAGAATACGGAACAGCCCTAGTGCACTTCCTAGGGTGTAGGGAACAGGGGATAAAAGTAAAAAATGTGACACAAACAGAAACACTGATTGAAGCCAATCAAGGAAATTATTAACACATTTTCACTGGTCCTGGTTTCATCCAGTTTCCTGTTGGCCCCGCCCCCATTTTTGTCCAGGCAAGGCCCCACCTCCACCGCATGACAGAAATTACTAGTGTTTTAAAGAGACAGATGTGGAGCATCTCTTCTTCATGCCTTCATCCTTACACACTGATTAGCTTCTCTTTGCTAGCCTTGTTACCATCGCAGGTTTTGGTTAGTGTGCTGGTGTCATGTTTGGGTAAACCGTACAGGTAAATGGAGATGCAGACAAGAAGTGCGCCGGTGGAGAACGTCAGAGCTGGAAAAATAAAAACACACACACACTTTATAAACATCTTAACATGTACTGTAACACTTCATAACATTCTTTATCATGGGCTAATAACTTTCATTCTTTAATTTTTGCTTCTTGCAAAAATTGCATCGCTTGCACCCTCTCAGCCAATCAGAGCACAGGGGTGGGGACACTCACTGATCTGTAGGCCGAACAGCGTGACAGAGGCGATGGTGGAGAGGACGATGGCCGCTGCCGCAGAGAAGCCCTTCATAATGTTATCTGTGTATTTCACCACCACAGACGTGTAGAGACCACCCACACTGGCTAAAACTACACACACACACACACACACACACCTCATCAGCTCATACAGCATGAACAATACAATCGGGTATCGTTGGGACACATGGCTATAACAACCTTTAAAATGATTTACAGCACCTAAAGCAACTGTAATTAGTTTTTAAACTTCATACACCTTTCCAAAAGTACTAAAGGTGTATGCTTAAGGGGTGACAAGGAAAAGTACTTTTCCACAAATAAGGAGATTAAAAGGACAAGCTGCTGACTATAATGCTCATTTATGAAAAAAAAAACATGTATCGTGTTCACAGGAAGTGAAATTAACATTGTTTTGTGTGTGTGTGTGTGTGTGTGTGTGTGTGTGTGTGTGTGTGTGAGTGAGAGTGACTCACAGACGACGAAGCAGACCCATGGTGTGTAGCCGAAGAGGAAACCTTTCTCCATCACCTGCGCGCCGTCTGTTATGTACACACCCAGCAGTGTGATGGCGATCCCCGACAGGTACATCTGAATATTCCTCACCCACAGCGACGTCTCCGAGCTCTTCAAAACCTTCTCAAAGTACACACCTGAAACACACACACAGCAGGGGGCATCACTTTATGCAGGAAAGTGCCTGATGCATGCTATTTAAGTGTTATTATAACCAAACTATTCATACAAAGAATGAAATCAAACCTGCAAATCCAGAACAGAGAACTGCGATGGCAATGGCCACAAAGCCCACGATGGGGTTCTGCTCCACCTGAGAACATTTACAGTACATCACAGAGATGTTCACCTTGCTCTACAGGGTTCTAGTGGTTTAAAGATCGAGATGTTTTCATCTGAATTAACAGCATAACCACTGAAGTGTGTTATGATTGTACGTGTGTGTGTGTGTGTGTGTGTGTGTGTGTGTGTGTCCGTCCCCACCTGGACCTTAGTGAGCTCAGCAGGTTTCCACTGGACCAGGATGACCCCCACACACAGCATGAAGATGGAGAACCACTGCATGCGGCTCAGAGAACGGTTCAGCATCAGCACAGTGCACAGAGCCGTACAGGGGATCTTCAGCTGATACGTCACCTATACAAAACAAAGGGAACGGAAAAACAACGCTCACACAACGTTACAGAAACATTACAATAACAGCAAACAAATGGGAAAGGAACACTTCAGGTTTATAGAAGATACATATAATGTGTGTGTGAGAGACAATCTAAGGGTGTGCACCTGATAGACAGACAGACAGGGTGTGTACCTGATAGACAGACAGACAGGGTGTGTACCTGATAGACAGACAGACAGGGTGTGTACCTGATAGACAGACAGACAG
>JAQMYM010000012.1:27947352-27967224 GCA_030014255.1 Parauchenoglanis ngamensis
ACTTTTGTGAAGCTGCTTTGAGTCAATGTCTGTTGTTAAAAGCGCTATACAAATAAAATTGAATTGAATTGAATTGAATTGATTCACTGATTCAGTTGAAGATATCTCAAGGAGATACATTTACTTATGATTTAGATAAAGATGAATCAAGTAAAGATAACTTGGGTGATAATTACCCTGTATAAAATTCAGTATATGATTCTGTATATGACACTGTATATGACTCTGTAAATGACTCTAGATAGATGATTTAGTATATGATTCTGAATATGAATATGAATATGTAGATGACAGATTTCTGGTAGATTTCTTTGAGGTGAAGCTAGTGTGTGTGATTTTGTAGTTTTACCTGGTGTGAGGCTGCATGACTGCTTGGAGCAGAGTGTGTGTTGTCAGCAGCGTGTGGTGCAGAGCGTGTGTGTCGCCGAGCAGTGGGCGGCTTCTCCACAGGACAGTCCTGCAGTGACACACCCACATTCTCACTGTAACGCTGGAAATCCTCTGCCTCGATATCACGGTCCTGCCTACAGACAGAAAGACAGACAGACAGAGAGACAGACAGACAGATAGTGAGACAGAAAGACAGACAGTGAGACAGATATTGAGACAGACAGAAAGACAGACAGACAGAGAGAGAGACAGACAGAGATGAATAAGTGTGCGTTTTTTAAGTGAGTGTGTTTGTGCAAGTCTGCGTATATGTGTGTGTCTGTGTGCAAGTGTGTGTGTATGTATATGGATGTGTGTGTGTGTGTATGTATAAATGTGTGTGTGTGTGTGTGTGTGTATATGTGTGTGTATGTACCTGCTGATGTAAGCATAACTGATACATCCAGTGAAGTTGTTGATGTTGCTCTGCGCAGATCCTCCGTAGTAGAACTCCTGTGGTCCATCTGTGTGAGGCGCAGAACCCGGGTTCTTCTTCTCTTGTTTGTCTCGGTCATCCACCACCAGCTGGTACCTACACACACGTGGAAATAAACAGACAGGAGTGAGTAAAGCTAAGAGTGAGATGTTTGTGCCTCAGTGTTTTCAGTGGTTTCAGTAAGTAAGATCTTACTTCTGCTTGGTGACAGAGGCAACCAGGAAGTGAGGTCGTCCATCACTGTAGTGCTTCCTGGATTTAACTTTAGTTCCTCTGGTGTGAAGAACCACTGCACCGTTCTCCAGAGAGAGAGAGAACTCATCCGTCTGTCAGATAGAAAGAGAGAGAGAGAGAGAGACCTTTAGGCAGAATGAATAGTTAGAGATGTACAGAGAGAGAGATTTAGAGACAGACAGACAGACAGACAGACAGACAGACACATCCTTTTTCTGACTGAGCATCTCTGTATTAAGGAGAAGCGGAGCTTAGGTTAAGTTTGACCAAAAGCAAACATGATAATGTGACATCACCACTCTAGTTGTAGGGGTGTGTGTGTGCGCGTGCGTGTGTGTGTGTGTGTGTGTGTGTGTGTGTGTGTGTGTACCCCATCTCTGTGGTAAAACAGTAGTCCAGATGGTTGTGTTGTCCTGAAACTCATTCCTCCTTCAAAAGAGTTGAACGGGGAGATTCTCGCTGTGGATCTCAAATAGCCATCACCTGTGAAGTACGCTTGACGTGACATCTGAGACACACACACACACACACACACACACACATTTAATATGATTTCAATAAGCAAAACTCCACTTCCTGTTCTGTTTATAAATGTTTTCTGTCCTATAATTGCTCTAGAGCTGCATGCCTCCTTTCAACTGGATGGAGGATGCAGTGCACTAAACATTAGGATTGGACTGTGTGTGTGTGTGTGTGTGTGTGTGTGTATGTGTGTGTGTGTGTGTGTGTGTGTATGTGAAACAGAAGACAGCTGCTCAATGTCATGATGTTAAATATGTTGGTGTTACGTTATTGTGTGTTACTCACAAATGACTCCTCTGTACAGCCGCTGCTGATGCCGATGGTTCCTGGTTCCTCCAGCAGGTTAAAGTCTTTCTTCTGGAACTGAAATCCTTTTACACATCCTTTCAGTCCAATTAGAGAGGAGAACTCAGGCCTGAATACACACACACATACACACACACACATTATATACAGTGGTGTGTATTTGTAGCCCATAATGCCTTGTTCTGAAACACACAGTGCACTGAATATAAATGCAACCTGACAAATGTGTGTAGTCACACACACACACACACAGTCATATCCAAATTCAGCATGTTTTATCGAGGGTCTAGTTACAACTGGAAAGTGTGTGAGTGTGTATGTGTGTGTGTGTGTACCGTGAATGTAGCACATCTGACGGTACTCCTCCGATGTAAATATCGTTAAAAGGCAGAGTTTTCTTCTCGTTGTCTGTGGATTTAACAAAGCTCCTGTCTACCAGAAGGATGACCTTCTTAGACTGGTGGTAAATCACTGACACCTGGTGGCAGGGCACATCACACACACACAAACACACACATAGTTGAACAGGTGAACAAGCCAAAGAGGATTACAGGTAGAACAGGTCAGCAAATACATAGATGAATAGGTGAAGAGGAGAAAAGGTGAGAAGGTGAAAAGGTGAAAGTGAAGAGATGAAAAGGTGAAAGTGAACAAGTGAACAGGTGGACAGGTGGATAATCACCTCGTGGTATCTGGCATCGTTGATCTGCAGTTTGGTCAGGTTCCCCTCCAGCACGATGGGACCATTGTCAAATCCAAAATCATAAACCAATCGCAAAAACCCGTTCCTCATCTCCAGGACAAAAAAGTTACCCTGAACACACACACACACACACACACACACACACACACACACACACAGAATGATGTAGGTGTGGCCTCTGTACCTGTCAGTCTCACTGAAGGAGGCGTGGACTGCTCAAAGTAACGCTATACTGACACTCAGTTGTTTGTTTGTGTGTGTATGTGTGTTTACCTCATTAACCATGAGAAGGAGAACTCCATCATGAGCCACTGTGCGCACTTCAATGTCAAACCGTGTGACAATGCTGATCTTGCCCCGTCTTTCAATGTTCCGCACTAATGCATAACCAGAACCATCAAACAGATAACTCGCTACACGACCCTGAGAGAACGCTAACTTATACCTGTAGAGACAGAGAGAGAGAGAGAGAGCGAGAGAGAGAGAGAGAGAGAGGATGTATGTAAAAAGGGAGTTAAATGTGTGCTTGTGTGTGTGTGTGTGTGTGTGTGTGTGTGTGTGTGTGTGTGTGTGTGTGTGTACCTGGGACAGGGATTGGACACAGCAACATTCATGTCATGCAGCTTTTTGAAGTTGTACAGACTGATGACATCATTATTGAGAGAGGCGAGTTCAATACAGCCAACAAATGGAGCTAAACTCAGAGCAGGGGGGAGCTAAACACATACACACACACACACACACACACACACACACACACACACACACACACACAAGGATACTTTGTAAATGAGTAAATGAGTCATTACATTAATGAGCATCATGGTTTGATATGAGCTGATATTAACATTAGAGGAACAAGTGAGCACTAACAGTAACAGTGGAGTGTGTGTGTGTGTGTGTGTATGTGTGTGTGTTTTAGGAACCTTGACGTCTGTTGGTGCTCCTCCGATGATGAACACCGTGTCTCTGTGGTCCAGCTGGAACAGAGATTCGGTCCCATGCCATTCCCCTTTCTGTATAAACTTCTGCTCAGCCACTGTTTCCTGACTGGGGACTGTTAAATAGACTTTACCATGACGACCCAGTCTGACTCACAGGGACATACAGGGAAAGAGTGAGGTAGGGAGAGAGTGAGACAGACCAACAGACAAGGAGAGAGTGAGACAGACAGGGAGACAGAGACAGGTTTTATGCCACATGTTATATGCAGGTTATGTATTCTGACAGCTATTTAAGTGCACGTGAATGTGTGTGTGTGTGTGTGTGTGTGTGTGTGTTTACCTCTCCACTCTCACATGGTTGAACACAGGAGGCCAGGAACTCACAGGTTTAGAGCTGAGTGGAATTTCCACATCATCTCCACCCAACTTATACACAAATACCAGGTTATCATTCTTTATAGCCATGCCCATGTAGTCCTTACTCCCCTATGTACACACAAACACACACACACACACACACACACACACAAAACATATTACAGTATTGTATAGGTTGTATTTATATGTATATGTTTAAGATTTGAAGCATTTAGTGGGCATGGTGTCAGGTATTGGATGTGGTGTGGGTTAGTGGGTGTTGGGTGAGTTAATGGGTGCAGTGTGGTATGGAGGCATAGTGAGAGTTAGTGGGTGTGGTATAGGGGGCGTGGTGTGAGTTAGCGGGTGTGGTATAGGGGGCGTGGTGTGAGTTAGTGGGTGTGGTATAGGGGGCGTGGTGTGAGTTAGTGGGCGTGGTGTGAGATATTGCATGTGGTGTGACAACACAGTAGGAGTAATGTAGTATAGGGGGCGTGATGTGAGTCAGTGGGAGTGGTGCAGTGTAGCGTACTATAGTGGGTGTGGCTTACTCACATTCTTGTCTCCGAGGTAAAGCAGGAAGCGGTCCTCGATGGGGTCTGAGTCAGGGTCCACACGCACGTACAGGCTAATGGAGGTCACAGCCTTCAACTTGTCTACATCAGCAGGTGGGTGGAGCTCCACTGAGGCTTGCCCATTAAACTTCATTGATACCTGCACCTACACAACACAATACACAACATAATGTTATACACATCACAGCACAAAACAAATAACACCAATAGCACAAAACTACACACAACAGTGCAAAACAATGTTAGACACAACACAATGTTACACAAACACACCACACATACAAAACAATGTTACGCAACTACACAACACACAGCACAATGTTACACAACTAAACAGCACAATATTACACACAACAATGCAAAACAAAGTTACACAAACACACTACACACACAACACAATGTTACACAACTACACAACACACAGCACAATGTTACACACAACAATGCAAAACAATGTTACATAAAAGACAACAAAAAAACAATGTTTCACACTACAGAACACAACAGAAAACAATGTTACACAACCACAAAGCAAACAACACAATGTTACAGACAAAATAAAACACAGTTAAAACAATGTTGTTATGTAACACTAACACCATAACACAACACAACAGTGTTACACACACAACACAATATTACACAGAAAATACATGCAATTCATTGAACTCTGATTGGCTGTTGTGTGTGAGTCTGAGCTCTGATTGCCTGTTGTTGTGAGACTGAGCTCTGATTGGCTGTAGTGTGTGAGTCTGAGCTCTGATTGGCTGTAGTGTGTGAGTCTGAGCTCTGATTGGCTGTAGTGTATGAGTCTGAGCTCTGATTGGCTGTTGTGTGTGAGTCTGAGCTCTGATTGGCTGTTGCTGTGAGTCTGAGCTCTGGTTGGCTGTTGTGTGCGAGTCTGAGCTCTGGTTGGCTGTTGTGTGTGAGTCTGAGTTCTGATTGGCTGTTGTGTACCTTGCTGACGACGCTGCGAGCCTGAGCGATGAGTTCTCTGACCCTCATGATGTTGGTGGACACGTTGACTGGTTTCTTTTCTTCCACATCATGCAGCTTTGTCAACAACTTAGGTATGATCGCTGACAGATCCTCCACTAAAATACACACACACACACACACACACACACACTCAAAGTTGTATCATATACTGTAGTTATACAGCTAATTTATTTCTCATTAAGAGACTAGACATGGTCCGTGTTCAGCTTTAGTTTTTTAGTTGTGTGTGTAGTTTAAAGTCTTTGTTTTTGTGTGTATGAATGTATATATGTGTGTGTGTGTACCTGTGTTACGGGCGGACTCCACAGCTTGTTCATAGGCAGAGGTGGAGTACTGATTGTTCCTCATGTTTCTGCTCCATTCTTCCACTTGTTCCCTAATTGGGGTGACGACCCCCAGAACTTCAGCTGAGTGATTCAGAGCACGTTCTGCTGCTTCCTGAGTGGACTGCAGCTTACGAACTACACACACACACACACACACACACACACACACACATACACATACACACACACTATGAACTTTTGCACAGAGAAAATCTGAATGGGAACCAGTGTTCCCTGTCTAGAATTTCACACTTTAATATGTGTAAGCATGTGTGTGTGTACACTCATGTATCACCTTTCTGGAGTGTATTCATGCTGGTGACGAGCTCCTTCAATTTTTCCTGTGACATCTGCACCATGTCTCTGGTCTCCTCAATGTATTTTTTGGTGTCAGTGACGTTCGACTCCACCTCTACAATGATACAGTGTATTTTACGGCTCCTTCCCCAATGACAGAACTTAAGACTCATTAGTGTCCTCACAACAACTTCAGCTATTTTAAAGCTGCATCCTAAACAGTTCACTAAGCCTGAAATCCACTTATGACACATTATTTGTATATTTGGTAGAAGGAACACTAATGAGCATACTTCTATCACTCAGTGGTGTTTGAAACACAGCTTGAACGTTAGCATGTGTGTGTGCTATGTTACCTTTGTATTCTGAGTTGCGGGTCACAGACTCTTTAAACATGTGATTGCTCTGTGTTTTGAGGAAGTTGAGCTGGGACTGTAATCCACCGAGGGCCTGAAAATAAGGGGACTTCAGTTTGAGTGCACTACCTAGGGCTGTTTAAGATGTAGGACTAGTGACACACAAATATTATCTCTCATGCTGGCTTTACTAACATCAGGATCAGGTGCTCCTGGTCAGGAGACATCAGGGATGAACACATTGTTTTGTGTGTGTGTGAGTGATGTAAGACAGGTGTATACAGTGTGAGACTCACATCCTCCGTCCTGATGGAGATGTTCAACGCGCTTACGGCAATCACGTCAGCCTCGTTGATGTATTTAACAATGTTGTTGTAGACATTCGACGCTTCCAGAGCTTTCTGTACAAATCCATGTGTATCACTGCCCTTCAGATTACTGACACGCAAACACCACAAACAACATATTACTGTCACACAAATACCACACACTTCAGATTACTGACGCACAAACACCGCACACATCAGATTACTGACACACAAACACCACGCACATCTGATTACTGATGCACAAACACCACACACATCAGATTACTGACATGCAAACACCACACACATCAGATTACTGACGCGCAAACACCACGCACATCAGATTACTGACGCACAAACACCACACACATCAGATTACTGATGCACAGACACCACGCACATCAGATTACTGATGCACAAACACCACGCACATCAGATTACTGATGCATAAACATTACAAACATCACATTACTGACACAGACACCACACACATCAGATTACTGATGCACAAACACCATGCACATCAGATTATTGATGCATAAACATTACAAACATCACATTACTGACACAGACACCACGCACAACAGATTACTGACGCACAAACATCATGCACATCAGATTACTGACGCACAGACACCATGCACATCAGATTACTGACGCACAGACACCACGCACATCACATTACTGACGCACAAACACCATGCACATCACATTACTGACGCACAAACACCACACACATCAGATTACTGATGCACAGACACCACGCACATCAGATTACTGATGCAAAACACCATACTCATCAGATTACTAACGCACAAACACCACACACATCAGATTACTGACGAACAAACACCACACACATCAGATTACTGATTTACAGACTGTGAGTCAGACACCACATACATCAGATTACTGACACACAAACACCACTTAGAGTAGTAATTTACACACAACAGTGCATATGATTTATACGATTTAGCATTTAGTGTTTTGGTGCTTCAGTGTTTAGTGTTTAAATGTTTGCTGTAAAGTAATTTGTAATGATTTGGCATTTATTGTTATTGGTTATAGTTTTTATCCAGTGTTCAGATTCAGTATTTCAGTGTTAATGCGTTTGGGTGTTGGTGGACTCACTGCTGCAGTTCGTGGGCATGTCTCTGCAGCTCATGAGCATGCTCAGTAGCTCTCTGCACTAAATCAGGATCTGCCTTAGACTGCTGATCGATCCTCTCCTGTATTAACACTGCAGCGCCGTCAACCTCCGCATGGTACTCCGTCAGGTTCTACACACACACATAAGTAAAATAATATAATATAATGTAATAATTATATAATTATAATATACATAATTATAATAATAATAATATAATAAAATAATAAACAACAGAAGTTTTTACCGTAACCATGGCACCCAAATCTGCCACACCCAAATCTGCCTCAGTTAAGGTGTCATTGGCTGCCATAACGGTCTGACTGACAGCATTATAATGCTCTGTTAGACGTTGCTTATGAGCCTGCACACACACACACACACACACACACACACACACAGGTGTGAAAATGAGGCTAGATATCATAGAGTAAGTGAGTTTAGGAGTGTGCTTGTGTGTGTGTGTGTGTGTGTTACCTCTCTGCGCTGTAGGTGGAGCAGGTTGTGTGTGTGTGTGTTGTGGGTTTGCTGCAGCGTGTCATATGCTTTGTGCAGGTGACTCTGGCCGTGTGTGAGACTCAAGTTGAAGCGATTCATCAGCTCTCTGACTGCAGGAAGTCGTCCCTCTGTCAGCAACACACTCTTCTCCATCTGACGCACATGCTGGAGAACTACACACACACACACACACATACACACGCAAATACATACACAGCCATGGTTTAATGATCATATATCAGGTTGTAATTCTTTCCCTCAAACACACTTACACACACACACACGGTACACATGGTGCAGACTCACGCTGGTGTGTGTGTGCATTCTCCTGTGTAGCGAGGGAGTGTTTAGGTGACAGGTTCAGGGTTGTCATGTGACTCAGCATGTGTTCAGCTTCACTCTCTTTGTGTTTCTGCTGCTCAGGATCCACTACCTGCTGCACGCTGTACACCTCCCAATCACCGATCATGTCTACACACACACACACACACACACACACACACACACACACACACACACACAGTGCGCAGTTGCCAGGTTATGATGACATTACTTTACAAGTAATAAGCTAATTTAATGTTTGGGTGTTTATAAGTAAATGAAATGTATTATTTAAATGAGGCCAGTATATATGTAAATGAGGCTACTGTTAATTAATTAAATTATGATTAATTAATGACTAAAGATTAATGTTAAATATAAATAAGAGCCAAGAGGTTTGTTTTTATTTAAATGAGCGATGTGATATGTAATCGAGCTAAGTAATATGTAAATGAGTTAAGTGTACCTTCTATTAGCACATTAAGGGAGGTCAGATTAGTTGCTAGCATCTCAGCTAATGTAAAGCTGTGCAGTGTGTCACTTTCCACCTGCTTCCCTATTGAGCTCACACCATCCTCCTGCACACACACACACACACACACACACACACACATACATACACAATTATTAACGATGAAACAACAATAATTTCACTAAAATAAAATTAAATAAGATACTTCTGAATATCATGCACATCAATCATAATAAATAATAAGTAATACCTCTGTGTGTGTGTGTGTGTGTGTGTGTGTGTGTGTTACCTGGTGTGTGAGCAGCTCTGTGTCAGTCTGAATGTGTGCTGTTTCCTCCTCCAGCTCTCCAGTGTGTTTCCTCATCACTGCTGATTTATTCCTCCATCCTACAAACTGCACCTGTACAAGGTAACACAGTTATTAACATACACATGGCACATCACACATTATTCATTACAGTTGACACTGTACAGTTCATTTTATTGTAAACACCATGATCGACGCTGTATACGCACCCTGAGTGTGTGTGCAGTGTAGTTGTAGTATTTGAGGCGATCGTATGCTGCAGCTCCAGTAGAGATGTTCAGGATGCTGTTCCTCAACTGATCCACTGTTTTATTGGACTGATGCACATCACCAATCAGGTGCCAGATACACTCATCACAGTCTGACACACACACACACACACACACAAAGATACAGAATGAGATCAGCAAAGGACACACAAAAAAATGTGTGTTTGTGTGTGAGTAAGAGTATGTGTGTGTTTACTCACCGATGCTACACTCGCTGACCTGAGACATCTCAGGTAGACACTCTCCAGTGCGGACGTCACAGTTCCCCTCAGGACAGTCGCACTCTGACCACAAATCATAACACAAAAATCATCATACAAAAATCATTAAACAAAAATCATAACACACTATACACACATTTACTTATAGTTGTGTAGAGTGTGTGCAGAAATGTGGACATGGGTGGTGATGTATAGATTTGTGATTAAAGGTGTGTAAATTTGTCCAGAGTCATGTGTAGTGTTTTGTAGAGTTTTACGAAGTTGTGAGTAAGTATTATGTAGAACTGTGTACAGAGTTGTGATGTTCTGTGTGGAACTATGCGTAGAGTTGTATGGAACTGTGTGTAGAGTTGTGAGTGTAGTGTTTGGTCTGGAGTTGTGTAGCACTGTATAGTGTTGTGTCAAGAGTTGCAGAATCCTGTGCACATTAATGCAAAGAATTGTGAATAAAGTTGTTTAGCACACTGTAGAGTTGTGTGTACAGCTATGTGTTGAGTTGTATAGAGGTGTGTAGTTTTGTAGACTGACTCTTGCAGCCAGTGTGTGTGTAGTCCCAGTAGCCGGGTAAGCAGCTCTCGCAGTAGCGTCCTCCGGCCCCCGGGCGGCACTGACACGCCTGAGTGAGTGTGTTACAGGACGAGTGCAGAGCTGCAGCTTCACACACACACCTTCTACAGCCCATACAGCTACTGAACCCAGAGTGACCATCCTACACACACACACACACACACACAAAGTGTAGGTAATAAGTAAATAGGTGCGTCAGTGACCATCTGCAATACTAATACAGTGTTATCTCATCAACCACAATGAACCTTCCCAGGTTACCATGACAACCTACTACTTCCTGTACCCAGAAGTACAGGAGAACCAGGAGAACCAGGTACGTTTGTGTGTGTGTGTGTGTCTCACCTCACAGCGATCACACAAGCGTCCTGTAACTCCGGGTTTACAGTGACACACTCCTGTCTTGTCATCACATGACGACGTCCCACACTGATTACACTCACACTCTGACAGACAGACAGACAGACAAGAAAGGGACAGACAGAGAGAGAGCATCATTTAGAAGGCTATGGTTTGTGTGAGTGTGGGTGTGTGTGATTGTGTATGTGTGTACTCACTGCGGCAGTCCTTGGCGCTGATGGCGTCGCCGTAGTAACCGTGTGCACACCTCTCACAGTTGTCTCCGGCCGTGTTGTGGTAACAGTGTAAGCACTGCCCCGTTACATTGTGACACTCGTTAAAGATCAGGTTCGGATCTGAGTTTCCATTACAGTCGCACTTCTTACATGAGTCACCTGCGCGAGTGGGGTTGCCATAGTAACCAGGAGCACACCTGGTGGAAGGAGGAGGAGTTAGAGGCAGAACTGCCAATCATCATGCACATAACCAATCACACGGCTTCTCTGCTGTGGTACTGACCTCTCACAGTAAAGTCCAGCGTAACCGCCCCGACAAACACACCGCAGAGCCATGCCCCTCACATCACAGTGTGTAGCAAAGCTATACACACACACACACACACACACACACACACATACACAGTGTAACAAATATACACACATGAACGTACTGTCTAATTTATATACATTATTTCTACTCCTCTTTATAAACCTAAAAACAGCAAATGAACTATAAGGAACGGTGGGTAAAAGAGTGGAGGATTGTGGGTAACTGTACTTGTTGGTCTCCGTGGCAACAGGGCATGCACATGGCCGACACTCGTGCTGTCCATCATTAGAAAACTGAAGAATGTAACCATCTTCACACCTCTCACAGAAATCACCTGTACTGTGATCCTGACAGTCCTGACACACACACACCCACACACACACACACACACACACACACACGCGTATGTTAAGCAAATTTCAGTGTGTGTTGTACACTAGCTGTTCTTTCTCATATATTGCTGTTTTATAATTATACTCTATTGAACACTGCACTAATCAATTTGTTTATTTATGACAATTACAAACTTTAATTTAAATTCTACACACAAAATAACACAATCTTAAAGAATTCATCAGAATATGTGTAATTTGAATAGTTTCACCTTATCTATTACAACTATATTTATTTTAATTTGTGTAATTTATTCTAATTTATTTTAAAAATGAATTTAATTTAAAACAGCTTGTTTCCTTTAGAAAATAAAAATAAATAAAAATGACCATGTACGTAAATATCCTGGATATTAAATGGATCTAAAAATTGATTATTTAGTCAAATTTATTTGACTTAATAGTATTTAATGTACATATGAACATCTTTATGTGAAATTTATTATTATACTGCTTAATAATAAACACTAAAAATAAGTATTGATTGATAGTTCTTTAAATTAAATTTATTTTTTACTTTTTTAAATTTTTACACTCCTGAAACTGACTGAGTGACAATGTTTCATACAACACTAAGTGAAAAATGAATGACTGCAGGAGTAATGCAAAGATAGACAGGAAGTGATGTAATGAAAGAGGACGTGGCATACGATGCAGATTCCAGTGATGTCCTCACAGTCGTGGGCGTGGCCTTTACAGTTACATGGCAAACAGGTGTGTTGTTCACTTAGGAAGAACCCCCGCGCACACACCTGCAGGAGAACATCATTACACACATACACACACACACACACGCACGCACACACATACATGCACACACATGGCATTGCTTGTAGAGTTTATTAATAAACACAGCAGAAATAGCAGAAACACACAAACACTCTTAAAAAGATCATATGGGAGTAATCACACACACACACACTCTCTCTCTCTCACACACACACTCACACACTCTCTCTCTCTCTCTCTCTCACACACACACACTCACACACACACACACACACACAAAAGTGTTTCAGTGTTTCAGAAGTGCTTTTTAAGTCGAGGAATTTAGGTTTTGTTTATAAAGTGCACATTTTGCTCTTCAGAGGTAAACAGAGGGCGGTAGACATGTGTGTGTGTGTGTGTGTGTGTGTGTGTGTGTGTGTGGGTGTGTGTGTGTGTGTAAAAGGAACCCCCGACCCCCTCCTGCTACTCTTCAGTTCTGAGTTGTGTACGTTTGTTCCTCCACACATTGTTGTGTTGTAGTTTGCTGTAGTTTTGTTGTGTTTATAACTTATAGTTCCGTTCCGACTGTGATGTGTTTAATGGGTTTGTTTTGTAGCTACAGTTTAAAAATCACTGTTGTGTAGTTACGTTCCATCATTTGTAATTTTGTGTAGTTTGAAGTTTCTAATTTGTTTAGTAGTTTGTGGTTTTGTGTGTTGTTGGCGTGTTGTAGTTTTGTGTTATTAATGAAAGTTGGCAGCTCGGTTGTGTGCTGTATTTTCTAGCTGAAGATTCTTGGCTGTAGTTTTTGTTTTATTTTTGTCTTGTATAGTTTCTGTGTTTCATAATTATTTTATTCAGAGATATTGTGTGTATCTGTGAGATTAGAGTGCAGTTCACAATGGTTTATCTTTTTTAGATCCTACAGATCTGCTACACAAAAATGTACTGCTAAAAAACAACATAATATTCCTACACAATGACATTATACTGCTAAACAACAACATAATACTGAAACAACAACATAATACTGCTAAACAACAACATAATATTGCTACACAATAACATAATACTGCTAAACAACAACATAATACTGCTACACAACAATATAATACTGCTATACAACATAATACTGCTACACAACATTATACTACAACACAACATAATATTTGGTACACAATAACATAATACTGCTACACAACATAATACTACTACACAACATAATACTGCTACACAACATACAACTGTTATACAACATTATACTGCTAAAAAACATTATACTGCTTCACAACAACATTAAACTGCTACACAACATATGACTGCTGCACAACAACAAAATACTGCTACACAACAACATAATACTGATAAATAACATAATACTGCTATACAACAACATAATACTGTTACACAACATACAACTGTTACACAAAACATTATACTGGTACTCAACAGAGACCTGCTACACAACAGCATAATACTGTTATACAACAACATAATACTGCTACACAACAACATGAAACTACTACACAACATACGACTGCTACACAACAAAATTATAATACTACACAACAACATAATACTGCTACTCAACAAAGTAATACCTCTACAGAACAGCATAATACTGCTACACAACAGAGAACCAATTAATAAACAAACAGTTAATGAAACAAATGAATATACCACAACATATATAAATGGGTACTTTCTATCTAGTGATTGTTTCATAGTTTGTAGATGTTTATGTGGTATGTGGTTTTGTCATGTGGTTTGATATATAATTCAGTATTGTGTGTTCTCTTCTGTAGTTGTATAGTTGTGTTTGTACTTTGTTATAATACTTCATGACTTCATGATGTTGTATTTCATAAAGTCAACACACAGTACCACTCTGTTCTTGCGGTCTGAGCCCGCTCTGTCTCACATAATCAAACGAGCATTTGTACTGCTCCGCACACACACACACACATACACACAGAGCTGCGATGCATTTTTTCCACACTGTGTTGGGTGTGTGAACAGTGCAGCAGCTGTGAGGTGAGAAATGAGGACGTCTCAGAGCGACTTCCTCCATGATTTTCACACAAACTTCATACTAGTGTTACCACTGACCTTTATAACCTTACACACACACACACACACACACACACACATTTACTCACTCCCAGGGACAGTTGATCATATCCAGTCCACCTACTGGCCTGTTTTTGGGAGGTGGAAGGAAACCGGAGAACCCAGAGGAACCCCACAGGGACAGAGGGAGAACATGCACAGACGTTGAGCTCTTTAACTGTATAATACAGTCTGTGGAACTCGTAAATACAGATTTATGGATTTATGTTACTTGTTTTTTTTTTTTACAAAGTTCAAAGTCAAAGGACGTGATGTGTGTAAATGTGAAGCGCACTAGAAAGAAAAACAAAAGTGAATGAATATTTATTTTTCCTCCCCTGAATGTTTAGTACATACATCAGGAACACTCACGTCAAATGCAGAACGCTAAACAGAGCCATTCTGCTAATTTCATAACTTTCATAACCGCAGCTGAAAATAAAGAAGTTTAACTCTATAATCCATTTAATTCCACATTTTTTTTATAGACTAACTCTAACCCTAAACCATTATTCTGGAATATCAGGAATCTTGACGCTCTGGTCCTGACACCAGACACTTCATTCATACACTTCAGTTGGAAAATTTCAGAAGAGTAATAAAGGCTGTGATTCGCTTTAGTGAATTACAGTATAAATGATATTTCAGACACACTGAGTGAGTTTTTCACTTCTCTGTCCTTCTCTCTCTTCTTGTCTTCAGTCCATTCCTTTACTCACAATGTGTGCTCCATCTATGACTAATTCACATTAATACAAGCAGCTGTCTGATACCATACACACACACACACACACACACACACACACACACACACACACACACACACAGCTGCTGTAGCTGGACTTCCCTTCTCAGGGGTCAGACAGGATTGAGCAGCTGAGTGTCAGACTCTTAGCAGAATGCACACACACACACACACACACACACACACACACACACACAAGCTGAAATCCTCAAATTGAAATAAGTTCCTGGCAGGTCTTGATACTGCAGTAAAACAATCACCACTTTACTGAAATATAATTGGCTGATTGCAGTGAGACTTTCTTTCTGCCACTGTTTTAAAAAATTTACTGTACTCCTGACCACTGAGCAGAATTACGGAATTGTCTCAGAGCGGACACGCGGACACACATACGCACACACACATGCACGCACACACACACGTGCACACACACAAAATGCTCCTTTAAATTACCTTCTGAATTTTCACTCAGGAATCAGTGTAAAAATACTGCAAACAATGAATATTGCAGAATGAAACACTCAAGAACAAACACGGAGTAAAGTAACTCACCTCTACCCAGCTCTGAATGTAATGAAATACTGAAACTCTGAAACACTGAAGAGCTGAATAGCTAAAATACTGAAACATAAAATACTAAAACATGGAACTACTGAAGTGCTGAAATGCTGATACACAAAAACATAAAATATTCAACTGTGCTGAAACAGGTTGATGAAATGTTACACAGCGATTATGGTGAGTGTTTGAATGAGTTGTGGCTCACAAGGTGCAGCCGAAATGTGTCGCCATGGTAAAATTTGGTTACAGTGGTTTCAGCAGCTGAGAATCAGCAGGTTCGATTCACCCTGATTAAACTCACACACTAAATAAATCTTATTTACTTCATGAAGTCAGCAAGTATAGGTATATGTTTACATTTTATTTTAATATCTCTGGTAGTGTAATGCAGACTATAACAGGATGTAGTGTGTGTGTGTGTCTGTTCTATCAAAGACTGAGCAGCTGGACACAGGACAACAGGGATTTCCAGACTAAAGGATCGTGGGAAACTGGAGAGATTCTGGGTTTGAGTCATCCAGGTCTCAAGGAAGCTTCTGTAGTCAGGACGTGTGTGTGTGTGTGTGTGCACATGCGTGTAAGTGTTCAGTTTGAGGTTTATTCCTTTATCTGTACATGACATTGATAGATCTGCAGTACTGCTTTGCTAACACACTGGTTAATTAGCTACAATGCTAACAGTCGTCTAAACACAACGCTAACAGTTGCCTAAACACAAAGATAATGACAACGATAACCACAAAATTAACTCGCACTATAACACACACTGGTCCTTTAGCCACAGAGCTAACTGCTGGAGCTAGTCATAGTGCTAAGATGATATGGCTATAAGTTATCAAGGCTGTGCGTCTATGACGGGTACACACACACACACACACACACACACACACAAACACGTTTACTTTAACATGAAGAAGTTCAGCTCTAAGGTCATTAACATTTCTATATACTGAGAGAGAGAGAGAGAGAGAGAGAGAGAGAGAGAGAGAAAGAGAGGGGGGATAGAGAGTTTTCCATTTAAGTGTTTCACAAACTTTAAGCAAATTTCTTGCAGACAAAAAATGTAGACAATCAGACAGGCAGTCAGAGAGACAGACAGATGGTTTTGATGGTGTAGAGGAAACTACATTGTTCTAAATAGCACAGTGCAGGAATGAATTGTACACACACACACACACACACACACACACACACACACACACACACACACCCAGACTCACAGTGGGAATGCGCTCCTGTTGGGCGACCAGCACCGGGATCACGCAGGAGAAAACCACCAGGAGAACCACAGAGGACATGTCTCTCCCTCTGTCCATCTGTCTGTGTGTATGTGTGTGACCCTGTCTATCTCTGATTCTGTCTGTCTCTCTTTTTCTCCCTCCGTCTCCTTCTGATCCTCAGTGTTTCTGTCTCTGGGCTCCCTCACTCGCTCACTCCCTCTCTGGAAGCCCAGCCCAAGTTCTGTAAAACAAACTGGCTTTGCTTCCTCTCTCTCCCTCTCTCTCTCTCTCTGTTTCACACACACACACACACACACTGAGCCAGGAGTTAAATCACACACAGATGGGAACAGAGAGCAAGACAGAAAGAGAGAAAGACATATACAGAGAAAAAACAAAGAAGCAGAAGTAAAAAGAGAGAGACAGAGACAGTGAGACAAAGAGAGAGAGACATATAAAGAGAAAGGGACAGAAAGAAATACAGTAATATATATATAGATAAAAAAATACAGAGACCAAAATAAAAAGAGAGGGAGACAGTCATGAGAGAGAGAGAGAAGAGACACAGAGGGATGATATGAACAGGAAGACAGGAACAAATCTGACAGACAGAAAGAGAAAATCAGACAGACAGACAGTTTGTCAGACAGATGGCCAGACAGACAGAGAGATTGACAACTCAGGGTTTCTCCTACCTTTCTCACCCACACACACACACACACACACACACACACACACACACATTTCACATGTATCTCAACATGGCAGTTGGCTATGCTAACTGTAATTTCAGTAGAATGGAGTGTTTAAGTACTTTAGTGAGACACCTGAGGTAAATGTTGATGTTCTTGATGTTTCTGTCTCACTTCTACTGTCACTGTCTGTATAAAACATTACCTAGCTTTTAATAATAATAATAATAATCTTTTATTTGAACACAGGAAGTGGCCGGTTGTCACGGTAACCAAAGATGATTCAGTAAGTCTCGCCAAGTTAACTACTGTCACATACTACAAATAGTGTGATATTTCAAAACACTACTTAATATTTATTTATATGAATACATGTATAATTTGTCTCCCAATAGCCACACACACACACACACACACACACACACACACGCACATGTCTTTGTGTGTCCTACATCAGGAATGTGAGAAGCTGTTTATTGGTCATGTGAGATGGAAAACAGCCGCTCTGTTATCCCATAGAATCTCTCTATCACACACACACATACCCATATACACACACACACACAGAGCTACAGAGTTTGTTTCGCGTGTTACTGTAGAGTGAGACGTGTAGGTTAGTTGTGTGTGTGTGTGTGTGTGTGTGTGTGTGTGTGTGTGTGTGTGTGTGTGTAGCTGTGTAGGTTGATTCTATGCACAAGTTAAACCTGTGTTCTGACATTCTGAAGGTGCCTTGTAGCTAAAGAGGGTGTTAGCTAAATTGTGTATTAGCTGTATTAGTTGTATAGGTAAGCTAATGTGCTAGCATTAGCCAAACTGTATGCTTTAACTTGGCTAAATTTGGTGAGCTAAATGTGTGAGCTGAAAGTATATTTGAGCAAAATGTCAGAAGATTAAGTGTGATACTGTAATTAAATATGTTAATGATGATGTATAGGTAAAGTTGTGTGTCTGTTACTGAAGTGTAATGCTTTAGGTGCATTGCTTTAGGCAAACTGAACTTTGTGTAACTGAACTGAATTGTGTAAAGTTGTGTATTTAAATAATTAAAGATTAATCTCAGGTTAGCTAGAAGTTGTGTAGATGCATTACAATTTTGTAGGTATGCTAATTGTAGCTAAAGATGTGTAAGATAAAGTTGTGTATTATAGATACAGTTGTGTGAAATTTCTGTGGGAAGTTAGTCTGTATGTTAGCTAACATTGTGTAAGAGTTATGGAGAAGAGCTAAAATACATCTGAGTGTGCAGATGTTAGTCTGCAGAGTTATGTTTTTTTTTTTTAAGTATTAGTTGGTTATAGTCAAAGTTGTTGTTAAAGTTGTGTATTTTTGGTTGTGTATGCTAATGTGAGTGTGTTTATAAGCAAGACAACACTGCTACAGCTTCCGTACTGTTCCATAAATGGGCATGCTGATGGCATGTGTGTGTGTGTGTGTGTGTGCGGGTGTCTGTTATTGCACCTGGAACAGCAAGAAGCAGATGAGACAGAAATACATTATTATTATGCCCATGATTGGCAAGTGTTGTTGTGATTGAGAGGGAACAGTATGCTCAGAGAGTATGACCAAACACAGTCTTGTGACTCCAAGACACAAATGTGTGTACACATGCTGTGTGTGTGTGTGTGTAGTGGTGCAGTTGCATTTCATGCACACACATATATACTTCTGGGAGATTATTATGGGCTATGAAAGGTGTAACCATGGTTACTAGCAAAGGGGTTATTATGGGCTGTGTAAGTGAAAGGACAGTGTGTGTTGTTAAATGGTTTTACCCTGGAACTTTGGACACAGTGAAATATGATACACACATACACACACACGTCATGCATGATTGTATCAGCATTCCAGGGTTAATCAGTGAAATATTTCTGTGTGAAAGAGTGACCATGGGAGAGAGAGATATGTGTGTGTGTGTGTGTGTGTGGGTGGGGGGGGGTGGGGGTGTGGGGGGGGGGGTGGG
>JAQMYM010000012.1:27970819-27990901 GCA_030014255.1 Parauchenoglanis ngamensis
CCCCACCCCCCCACACCCACCCACACACACACACACCCTGTGTTCAGCTACAGGAAGCCGAGGAATCCCCCCTACACCCCCTGCTCCCCCAAACACACACCACACACACATACAAACTGTCCTAAAACAGCTGTTTTCATTTAGCCTTAAAATTCTCTCGCTCAATCTGTTTCTTAACCTGTCTCTCTCTCTTAATCTGTGCCTCTCAATCTCTTTCTCTGTCTGTCTGTCTCTCTCTCTCTCTTACACACACACACACACACACACCTTACTGGTCACAGCTGCACTTGCTTTTACAAAGAAGCCATTGAGTGTCTGTATTAGAGGCTCACACACACATACACACACAAAAGACAAATGAAGCTTCCTGTCTGTGTGACATCATTTTTGTCCCTTTAATAGAGAGAGGACAAACACATATTCACTGTGTATCCACATGTTGTCACATAGTAAAATACACTTTCATCCCATAGAGGCTTGTTTTATACTGTGTGTGTGTGTATGTGTGTGTGTGTGTGTGTGTGTGTGCTACAAAATCACACTTACACTGAGACTTAAAGTAATTCACTGACAAGAACAGTCACACACTCCTCGGCACATCCTTATTATTTGACTGAGTTTGATTTAAGTTTGCTCAGTCAGCTGCAGATGTAATCATGTGACCTCACCACTGCACTTTACCTGAGGTTAGCTACACTGCTAGTCAACCTGGCTAACTACTTAGCTAACTTAGCTACTGGTGACACAGTAACATTTTCTAAACTCACTAACTAGCCCTCTGTCTGCCTGCCTGTCTGACTGTCTCTCTCTTTATCTGTCTATCTCTCTTTTATATGTCTGTGTCTCTCTTTATCTGTCGGTCTCTCTCTGTGTGTCTATACATACATTCATACAGAGTGAAGGAACATAGCATGACTTTTCGCTGTATTCCACTAGAAGAAAGAAAGACCACACACACACACACACACACACACACTGTATCTGTTCTTTATGATAAAGAAACATTTTGTCTTCAAGTATTGGCCATAACGGGTAAAAGCAGTTGATTTGTGTGTGTGTGTGTGTGTGTGTTTGTGTGTGCACTGTATCACTCATTAGTGATTTCTCTGTTCATTATAGTTTTTATTGTTCCTGTTTGTAATGGCTCCTTGGTTCTTTCTTACCTAGTACACTTCTTTTCAAGTTTATGTTTGATCCCTAACTTCTTTCTTCAGGTTTGTAGTTTCCTAGTCCTCCTTTTCTTGTTCCCTAGGATCCTGTATTCCTAGTTTACCAGTGTCCACATTTTCATTCTTCTTAATTCTCTTGTCCCCAAGTTTTCTTTTCTAGGTTGTTTGCTCTGTAAAGTTCATCCTTCCCTATAAAATGCACACACACACACACACACACACACACACGCGCACATGGAGTGTTCACCTGAGAAACGTCGGGGATTTGTTAATCCATAAGGAGGCACCACTGTGTACTCCTCATCAATACAAACACAACAAACGTATGTGTTTGTGTGTGTGTGTATACATTGTTCTTGAAATAGTCTGGAAAACAGTGAAGTGTGAAAGTGCTATCATTAACCTGTTAACATTCTAGTATTTATGTGTGAAACATTTCAGAGTCCAGGGAAACATTGAAACATCTGAAAACATTACAGCTTCAGAGAGATCTGAGGTCTTTAAACACAGCTCAGCTACCCATGTGTTTTACATTACACACACACACACACACACACACACACAGAGGAAAAATGTACATGTCTGCAGAAATCACTTGTTACTCTGTGTGTTTGTGTGTGTCCAAGAAAGTTTTTAGCAGGGACTGCAGGAATGCAGAACCTAAATTAAACCAGAAACTGACTTATGCCATCAATGTGTGTGTGTGTGTGTGTGTTTCTTGGTTAATTTTGCTGAGTGTGTGTTATGTGCAAGTTCCTCTTACATAGAACCAAAATTCACAATTAGAGACTGCTACCTTAAAATAGGCATTCTGTATCACACATACATAGGAAGTATGTAGACTAAAAACTAAACTAACACTACACACACACACACACACACACACACACTATGGTTCGCCGCTGATGGTATTTTAGAGGAAGCAGCTGGAATTAGAAACTAAAACTAGTTTCTAAGACAGAGAGGAAACACACACACTGCTGAGTCAACACTCACACACATACACACACACAGTGAGAGAGAGAGAGAGAGTGAGAGAGAGATGAAGACAATTTCTCCATTTCTCTTTCAGATTTCACAGCAGGAGAGAGGCCTTACACAAAAAAATTTTAAACACACAAAAGATTCCTGAACATACGCACACACACACACACACACACACACTGGGGGAACCTGACTGTTAGTTATTTCCTTTTCATATTAACTCTACAGGTTTAGATGTGTACACTGTGTGGGTGGGTGTGCATGCTCTCATGCTGATGTGTGGAGGTGTTCAGCATGTTGATGAGTTTCTTGAATTTATATGACACACTAATACCTATAAACACTAACAGTAAAACGCACTCAGGTAGGAGGCGGAGCCTAAAGTCTGAAGGTGGAGTTTGGACATTAGAAAGCAATCAGATTAGATAATCAAATTAATTATATAGTTCAATATTTACAGAGAGATACATAGACAGACAGACAGATGGGCAGGGAGAGAGAGAGACAGGCATGGAGAGAGAGACAGACAGACATGGAGAGACAGACAGACAGGCAGTAAGAGAGAGACAGACAGACAGGGAGAGA
Organism: Parauchenoglanis ngamensis; assembly: GCA_030014255.1. Lineage (NCBI taxonomy): Eukaryota > Metazoa > Chordata > Actinopteri > Siluriformes > Auchenoglanididae > Parauchenoglanis > Parauchenoglanis ngamensis. The sequence goes on from JAQMYM010000012.1 coordinate 27,973,558, forward strand.
CAGACAGACAGGCAGTAAGAGAGAGACAGACAGACAGGGAGAGACAGACAGACAGGCAGGGAGAGACAGACAGACAGGCAGGGAGAGAGAGACAGACAGGCAGGGAGAGACAGACAGACAGACAGAGAGAGACCGACAGACAAGCAGAGAGAGAGAGACAGACAGACAGGGAGAGACAGACAGACAGGTAGGGAGAGAGAGAGAGAGACAGGGAGAGACAGACAGACAGGGAGAGACAGACAGACAGACATGGAGAGACAGACAGACAGGTAGGGGGAGAGAGAGACAGACAGGCAGGGAGAGACAGACAGACAGACAGGGAGAGACCGACAGATAAGCAGAGAGAGAGAGACAGACAGACAGGGAGAGACAGACGGACAGGCAGGGAGAGAGAGAGAGAGACAGACAGAGACAGACAGAGAGACAGACAGGGAGAAAGACAGATAGAGAGACCAAACAGAGGAGTGTCAGCCCCTATTCACTGCCATCTGCCCTAGGCCTACACACACAGAGGAGCACATATCACAATCACACAGCAGAGAGGGAGTGTCAGCATACTGAACCCCTTTTGTGTGTGTGTGTGTGTGTGTGTGTGTGTGTGTGTGTGTGTGTGTGTGTTTGAGAGGGAGTAACCCACAGATTTGTTTTTCAGCTTGGAAGCTGAAATTGAATTGCAGCATGAATAGAGAAAAAAAGGAGAAAAGAGAGAAGTGTGTGTGTGTCCCAGTTTACACACAATGCATCAGGCTCTGAATTGAATATGGAATATAATGAATCATTTGAATGAAAGCCAACAGGAGCAAACATGTTTAGCAACTTCTAATCTTCACCTGTGTGTGTGTAGGTGTATGTAGGTGAATTAGAGTGTAAAATGACACCATTTCGGCACAAAGTAATCCTGTATTAGTGTGTTAGCCTGTTTACTATATTTCCACACTAACACACATTAGGCCCTGGGTCACACTCAAACTGAGGATATGGACGGTAGGGAGGAGGAAACTGTCACTGATGGACAACATGGCTGGTTCGTCGCAGCAGAATTAATAATGAGATAAAAAAAAAACACTCTCAGTGTCACTCTCAGACTTAGACCCAGGTCAAGGCCCGTTCTCAGGACCATTCACAGTCTCAGGACCAGTCACAGTCTCAGTCTTGGGCTCAGTCTTAGGCTCAGTCTCAGTCTTGGTTGCAGGCCCAGTCTCAGGCTCAGTCTCAGACCCAGTCTCAGGGCAGTCTCAGTCTCGGTCTTAGGCTCAGTCTCAGTCTCAGTCGCAAGCCCAGTCGCAGGCCCAGTCTCAGGCCCCATTTCAGGCTCAGTCTCAGTCTCAATCCCAATCTCAGGCTCAGTCTCAGGCTGAGTCTCAGGCTCACAACAAAGCTCAGTCTTAGGGTCAGGCCCAGGATCAGTCTCAGGCCCAGTGTCAGGGTCAGTCTTAGGAGAAGGCCCAGTCTCAGGGTCAGGCTCAGGCCCAGGCCCAGTCTCAGGGTCAGTCTCAGGCTCAGGAGAAGGCCCAGTCTCAGGGTCAGGCTCAGGCCCAGTCTCAGGGTCAGTCTCAGGCTCAGGAGAAGGCCCAGTCTCAGGCTCAGGCCCAGGCCCAGTCTCTGGGTCAGTCTCAGGCTCAGGAGAAGGCCCAGTCTCAGGGTCAGGCTCAGGCTCAGGCCCAGTCTCAGGGTCAGTCTTAGGAGAAGGCCCAGTCTCAGGGTCAGGCTCAGGCCCAGGCCCAGGTCCAGTCTCAGGGTCAGGACCACAGGAAACAGTGAATGGAGCACAGGGTTGTGACTGCTCTCTGGTGTGCTATGTTTCAAAGAAGCAGTGTATTTTCTGCACTCTCTTTGTCAATGTTGTTGCTTGGTTTAAACTTGTATCTGCACTCTCATATAAAAAATAAGTGATCTCATTCAATAGTTTTAACATTGTGAATGACTGTGACACACAGCGCTCTCACATGCAGTACAGATTTATTAATTATGAAACACTGTGATGCTCAGTAACCCGAGCTGCAAGCATAATATTATTTTTACAGAAGCAGCTGATATTACATGAGGAATTTGCAGCTTTACTCGCCGACTACAATCTGCATTCACAAATAAGGTGACAGCCAGAGCCGTTATTAGCCCTAATATTCTCCAATGAATTATAAAGTGTACATGATAGTGTTAAAGCTTGGAGCCTGAGTCCGGTTAACAATCACACTGTGCATGAACCAGACTGATCTGCTCCCAGGGGCACCTCTTCCAAGCAGTCTGCCCCTGAGGACAGTATGGAGCGTTCACACTGTTCAATCGATCTTGTCTTTAGGGGACAAACGCTCCTGGGAGTTGGATGGATCGCCTAGTGTGAGTACCCTAAGTGTCATTCTCAGTCTGAGTGTCAGGCCCAGTCTCATTGTCAAACCTAGTTATAGTCTCAGTCTCAATTTCAGGTCCAGTCTCCAGCCCAATTTCAGTCTCAGGCCCAAGCCCACTCTTAGGTCCAGTTTCAGTCTCATGTCCAGTCTCATTCTCATACTTACCTGTAATTCCTGTCCGTATTCTTAGAGTTTGTGTGTGTGTGTGATACACAACAAGTCTGTTGGCTCTTGACATCAGGGAATCAGTGGCAGTTGCTAGGCTACTGACAGACGTTCAACTGATTTTCCTGATGAAGTGATTCACACACACAAGTGAACTGCATTTCTCTATATATTATAAATTCTAGTGGGAATAAAGGAACCAGGTTCTATGGAACTGAGTGAGGTGTGGAGGCATTCATTCACCTGATTTATAGTAGTTCTAGCAACAGCTCCATCTCAGAAGGATGGAGCAGGATGTAGAAGAATGGAGAAGGATCCGGACGGCTCTAGAAGGATGTTGAAGGATGGAAAAAAATGTAGGAGGTTGTAGAAGTAAGTAGAAGTACGGAAAAGGTTGTACCAGGTTGTAGAAGGTCACAGAAGGACATATGTAGCCAAGCTACATAGTAGTTAAACCTGACTCCACACAGGTCATCATTGCAACTGTAAATATTCTGACACCATATTTATAGTAAATATAGTAAATTGTAAATATTCTTCACACCTTAATCCCTCCTCCACCAACTTCACAGTTGGCACAATGCAGTCAGGCAGGTAACATTCTCTCGGCATCCACCAAACCCAGACTCATCCAACTACAAAACAGAGAAGCATGATTCACCACTCCATAGAACATGTTCCCACTGCTCCACAGTCCAGTGGTGGTGCTTTACACCACTCCATCTGACACTTGGCATTGGACTTGGCGATGTGAGGCTTGCATGCAGCAGCTCGGCCGTGGAAACCCGTTCCATGACGCTCCCACTGCACAGTCTTTGTGCTACATCAATGCCAGTGGAAGTTTGGAACTCTTCAGCTATGGAATCAGCAGAACGTTGGAGACCTTTATGCACCATGCACCTTAGTAGTTGTTGACCTGCTCTGTGACTTTATATGGTCTTCCACTTCGTGGCTCAGTTGCTGTTGTTCCTAAACGCTTCCACTTGCCAATAACACCACTTACAGTTTACCATGGAGGGATATCCAAGAGGGATGAAATTTCACGAACCGTCTTACCACAAATGTGACATCCTATCATAGTACCATCTGAGTTCTTCAGAATGACCCAACTACACTTCTACACATAAATATCTGGAAGCTAATGGCCACCACTTTGAGCACCTCTTGTAATTGTAGAGACCAAAGGTAACTTGCATTTATTTCGTGATGTCTGAATAAATTTGGCATTAAAATATTTATACAAATTTTTATTTTCCTGGAATTTATAAAAATATTTTTTAAAATATATACAAATTTTTCTTTCACATTTTTTTGGCTGATTCTGTATGGTGTGTGTGTATGTACATAAGTAGTAATATATGTATGTATGTATGTATGTATATGTGTGTGTGACTTTGCTTGGCAGAGGTGCGTGTAATCAAGAAAAGTAGCAAATAGCAGACTTCAAGGAGAGAGAGAGGGGGACAGAGTGAGAGAGACAGACAGAGAGTGTGAGAGACAGAGAAAGAGAGCGAGCATATGGTTGGCAGTGAATGGAGGAGCATATGGTGAGAAAGGAGAGGTACAGCAGGAGTTATCCGGGACAGAGAGACAGACAGAGAGACAGACAGAGGGTACTGTCAGCACGCCACAGGTCACATTAATACACACCCTCCCTCTGTCAATCCATCTCTTTCATTCTCTCCTCTCTCTCTCTCTCTCTCTCTCTCTCATCAGCAGTTTGAGCATTGTGGAGCAGTTTCCATGGCGATGTGGGTCAGATGTTCACTGTGCAGAAGATAGGGAGAGTAAGACAGGGAGTGAGACAGATCAAGAGACCGAAAAAGGACAGAACAGAAATAGGAAGAGTGAAGACAGACAGACTGGGACAGAGACTGGGAAAGCAAGACAGAAAGAGACTCCACCCATCATCCTAACCTAACTAGTCTCACTAAACTCAGTAATTACCATAACCACACCTCTTATCTAACCACACCCTTATCTAACCCCACCCATCACAGTAATGTTAAGTTCATTGTTGTTTATGTTATAGTGTGATACTAAAACACTTCAATGATGAAAAATAATGTGTACTCTTCACGACCCCTAAATTAACAAAGGGAACTTTACTGACCCCTAACTGACTGTATCACTGCAGGATGTAGTTTATCGAGACAGCGTGTGTAACATCACTCAAACAAATGTATCTGTGAGTTAGAGCACTAAAAAGATGTGTCAGTGTGCCTCAGAGCCTTATTTGCATATGACTGGGCCTCATTTGCATATGACCTGGCATCTTTTGCCTGCAACCTGGCCCTAATTTACATTTTTACCTTCAGTAAAGCTCTGTTTTGTCACTCCACACTGATCCCTAACAAAATCCCTAAACTATTTCAATTTAAAGCTCAACATATTTAAATGACTAAAAAATAATAATAAAAAAAAAACATTATAAGTAAAATAATAAATATTCAGTATCAGTTTCAGAATAAATATAAATAAGGAAATAGTGGCCTTTCATTTTTCATTAATTTACTTGGATCATCACAGCAGTAAGCATTTAGCTAGCCATGCTGCTCTCATTAGTGTTAATGAACTTTACTGAGTCCAGCTTACTGTCAAGTTTAGAAGCACAGCTTACCCATAATGCATTGCTGCCTAGTTTACCATGGTTTTATTAACCAGCTAGCTTGCTAAGCATCTGGTTTACTAACTAGATACTATGCTGAGGGTTTGGTTTGCTATCCAACTAGGATTCTAAGCATTTATTTTACCAACCAGCTAGCATGTTAAGAATTTGGTTTATAGATACCGTGCTGATTTTAAATGATTTTAGCTGGTTTTAAAATAAGCACAGCAAGCTAGTTACAGCTCAGTAGCTAGTTAGGATAGCAGATGTTTAGCATGCTAGCTGGTTAGTAAAACAGATGCTTAGCACTCTAGCTAGTTAGTAAACCTGATGCTTATCATGCTAGCTGGTTAATAATCCAGATACTCAACATTCTAGCTAGTTAATAACTAGACACATAGCAAGCTAACTGGTTAGTAAAACAAACACTAAGCACTCTAGCTAGTTAGCTAGGTTTTTCACTTTTTCTGACTGATTTAAAAGGAAAGATTTTAAACCAGCAAGTTAATGTTTTAGATATTATTTATTATTTTCATGTTCATATCATGTCCTCTTATCACTGTTTAATTCAAGTGTACCGTCTCTGTATTCTGAGCAAAATCTGGTACAAATCCCTACACAGAATAAACCTAAATGGGACCATACACACTACCTAGTGCCCTACATGCATAGTGTACAATGCTATTTGAAAATCAGCCCAAATAAAAGCTAAAAGTATTGGCACCCCGTGTCTCAGTTGCACACTGATGCGAACACAAACACTGTCTCGTGTTTTATAATTCAGCTGTTATCAAGATACACATTTTGCTAAAACAGTTTTAAAATTTTAACAATATTAGTAATTAGTAATATTGTGCAACAATCTCTAGAGAAACTTCACTTCCTTCCACAAGCGGTGTTATATTATAGAAAACTCACACTGGTCCAGAATGTGTATAATCATGGAATTGAATTATTTTCCACGTCATGCTGTCTGGTGGAAAAACTTTTACACGTGAGAACCTAGAAAGGAGCTACTTTTTTATTTATAGTTTCTTTCATCTCATTAACCTAAAGCACACTTTTGCTGTCCTATACACATGAGCTAACAGATGCTATGATTGGCTAATGACACTCTGATTGACAGGACAGACTTGAAGTCCATTCCTTCTGCTGTGACATCACCAGAATTCAAACTCATCACCTCCTGATGACAGGTTAGGGTTACCCTAACCCTGGGTGGTGTTGAGTTCGCTAGATAATTTAGCACACTACAAAGCTGTGGCTAATGTCACAGTACAAAGATTGCAACCATGAACCAATCACAGCAGGGAATGCAAATGATATGCAAATGTTCCACCTTGGTGTATTCTGAAATAGTTTTCTGAATAGAATTCTGAACAGCTTGAAAATATAAATCACACACACACACACATAATTTACACACAATTTGAGTGACACTAGCAATGTTCAATATTTGTGTCATAAACAAGAACTGAAATTATTTGTTTATCAGAAGTCTGCAGAAATAGCTGTGTGTGTGCACTTTGAAGATCAAACTACGAACTGGGACGTTGCCTAGAAACTGCAGGAGAGAGGAAGCACACACACACACACACACTTCACTGTGTACACATAAACACAACACATTTGCAGCAAACTCAGCATAACTTACAGTCAGGTTCCCCCACTGTGTGTGTGTGTGTGTGGGGAAGGGAGGTGTGCGTGTGCACGTGCCCGTGCGTGTCTGTGTAGGTGGGCGAGAGGAAGAGGATGACTGTATAATGTGCAGTTACTGTATAATATGTAATGTGTGCATGTTTACGGAGCTATATTTGTGCCTGTTAGGCTCACGTGGTGTTGGGTCCCTTTTCCACTGAAGCTGGAGCTGTTCTGAATTAGCCAATGTTTTAAACTGCCTTGCATTTCTACAAGTTGAAGAACTGTAAAAACTGTTCCATATTCAGTTGTGGGAGTTTCTGAATGCAGAATGTTGAAATAAATGATTACTACTCCTACTATTATTACTGCCACTAATAAGAATAACAAACTAACCACATTTTACCATCCAACAGAAACTCCTGTGTCAGGTGCACTCACAGAGCACTTAATAATGAACACCTGTACACCTACTCATTCATGTAAATATCTAATCATGTGGCAGCAGTGCAATGCATAAAATCATACAGACGTGGGCCCGCAGCTTCAGGCGAAGTTCACGTCGACTATCGGAATGTGAAAAAAGTGATCTGCGATATTGACTGTGGTGTGATTTTTGGTGCCAGAGGGGCTGGTTTGATTATTTTTTATAACTGCTGATCATCTGAAGGTTTCATGCACAGCAGTCTTTAGAGTTTACTCTGAATGGTTCAGTAAAGGGGGGAAAAAATCATTCAGTGAGAAGCAGTTCTGTGGATGGAAACACAGGACACATGTTCATGAGAGATGTCAAGAGAGACTGCCTAGACTGGGTTGAGCTGACCGAAGGCTACAGTAACTCGGATAGCTACTGTAATTGTGGTGAGCAGAAAAGCTTCGCGGAACACAAACCCTTGAGGCGGATGGGCTATAACAGCAGAAGACCACATCAGGTTCCACTCCTGTCAGCCAAGATCAGAAAACTGAGGCTGCAGTGGGCGCACACATGAAATCTGGACAACTGGAGAAAAATGTAGCCTGGTCTGATGAACCTCGAGGCACACAGATGGTAGGGTAACAGATGGTAGAGTCACAGATGGTAGGTGTCGGCAGCATGAATCCATGGACCCAACCTGCCTTGTGCTAACAGCCCAGGAAGGTGGAGGTGGTGTAATGGTGTGGGGAATGTTTTCTTATCACATTCTAGGCCCATTAATACCAACCATTGCTGGAATGCCACCGGCTGTTTGAGTAGCTGCTGACCATGTACATCCATGAACATGACCATGAGTTCAGTGTTCTTCAGTGGCCTTCAGTCACTGGGTTGGAATCCAATCGAACACTTTTGGGATGAGGTTGAACAGGAAATTTGCAGCCTAAAGATTAACTTGACAAAGCTGCAGGAACTGCAGGATGCCGTCATGTCAACATGGAGCAGAATCTCAAAGGAATGTTTCCAACAGCTTGTGGAATCCATGCCATGAAGAATTGAGGCTGTTTTGACAGCAAAGGGAGGCCCTGCAGCGTTAGTATAGTGCTCCTGATAAAGTTCTGAGTGAGCGTGTATCCTCATAGATGATTACATGCAAGATGAGAAATAAAGATTTCTGTCATTTGTACCACTCAAAGGTTGCCTTTCATAAACCCTGCCATTAATCCTGATCATTTGTGGTTTACCACAATGTTTATCGCACTCGAAGATTCACTCGGTATTTAATGTCGTGTTTTTACAGCTACTTTTAATGACCTTCATGAAAATGACTCAAGCTGTGGTTCCAGACCAGAGAATTTTGGTGCTGGAGTCAAATTGATTTTGCCAGCCGAGAAATCGGTCACTCTTTTGTAACGGAACAGCCTGAAACGGTTCTAAGTTAGGTATGGCATGTTGTCCGTCGAAAAAGGTCTGCTGTTGTACTTAAATGTATATTTACTTAAGTTTTTTTTTTCTCTCTCTTTCTTTCTCTCAGGTTGAGCTGGCGTTATGGGACACAGCAGGACAAGAGGACTATGACAGGTTGAGGCCGTTATCCTATCCAGACACAGACGTCATCCTCATGTGTTTCTCCATAGACAGTCCTGACAGTTTAGGTACTTCACACCACCACACTATTCCAGCGGTCATCAGTTAGATTCAGCATGGGGCCAAATTTTTACAAAGCGGAAGAAAATACAAGACGACACTTTGTAAACCATAGGAACCCAATTTTTCCCCTAACCCTAACCCATCGTTTCGTGTTAGCCAGGACTCGTTTGTGGGTTTAAAAGTGCTACAGTACTGCTAGGTACAGACGAGTGAAGACATTTAAGCAATTCTGCTCATTGACTTGGTTTCCAATTGATTCAAGAAGGGTTTTCTCCAGCCCTTTCCAGGGCAAAGTTACGGCCGTGCTGTGTTCTGGTCGTTATTCTTTTTGTTTGTTTGTATTTATTCATTTATATATTTGAAGACTTTGAAACCTTTTTCCTATTCCGGTATGCATGACCCTGTCCCCTAGTTGCAGACGCCTATGCAAGAGTCCAAGCACAATGCTGTGACTTGCTCTTGTACGCAGTCGCACAATTGTAAAAACCACCCAAATGCAGTGCTGATAAAGATGTACCTCTGCTTTTCAGTACCAATTTGCATTCCTCTAATTTGTATTGTTGTCAGAAACCCAGGCCAACAATGATCGGTTTCAGTCTGATGGCTAATATCAGGGTTTTGTTATTGTTGTGGGGGTTTTTTTTTTTTTTTTTTTTTCACTGTTCACACATTTATTTTTTGCTTTGGGTTATAGTCGTACTCTGCGGAAGTGCGCGTGTGTGCGCTCGCGTGTGTTCGCTTCTAGCCTGATGTATCGCCTTTATGTAGTTTTACATTTCAGTAGGTCTTGATGGGAGGACACTCTTCAGTACTTTACTCATGTCTACCTAATTTCAATGCAGTCAAAATGTATCCGAGCACAAACATTTTTATGTTCTTCATTCGTGGTATGGAGTTCCATTCTCAGGAACTTAACCATCATTTTAGTGACGTGTGCTCTGCATTCTATCCATATCCAATGTGTAGGTCTTAAGTAGAGCCTGTGAATGCTGGCTTTAACAGTGCATTGTGTGCCCACGCAGAGAACATTCCGGAGAAGTGGACACCAGAGGTGAAGCATTTCTGTCCTAATGTTCCCATCATCCTGGTCGGGAACAAGAAAGACCTGCGCAACGACGAACACACTCGCAGAGAGCTGGCCAAGATGAAGCAGGTACATTTTGTGTGTCTGTCTGTATGTATATGTGCGTGTGTGTTGTCATGACAATAATGGTTAGTAATTTCTGAACGTTGAAGGCAGATAATTGTCTTCCATTCTGATGGAGACTGCAAAGTACTTCCTGTCTACAGTGCCTGTCTTGAAGTGGAGATGCAGCTGTTTCCTGTTTAAGGAACCCTCAGACCTCTAAGGAGTTGCACTATGCTTTAAAAGTGTGTGTTTAGGATGGAAAGTAGAATATTTGTTTACAAATTTCTGAATTCCTATAGTGTACACTAATCATCTATCATGTTATACAACATGAGTAGTATTTAAATGTGAGCCATGCATGTATAATATTAGCATTCCCTTAGACTAGCATTGCCTCAAATGGAAGATTATGCACTAAGCTATATACTGTTCCCTGTTTGAACATGTAAAACTGAGTCATTTCTCTTTAGTGCAGAATGATAAATTACAGCACATCACTGTCGGTGAACTGCACACACTGCAGAGGAGCAAGCAATGATTTTGAAACCCTGTACTTATGCATTCACAGTGTAATTCCTATGTAGCTCAGCTTTTCATTAGAATTCTAACTGCACTGCCATCTTGTGGCTCTTCCCTGCATAATCACAATGTATGCTCCCTACATAGGGTACAGCGTAAACCCTACATAGTGCGAGAAACGAAAAAGTTTCTGGATAAAGGTTGCATGTAATCTCACTATTGGGATGCATACTTTTTGTTTTCTATATTTGTTTAGGTAAATTGATTAAAATTAGAATTCAATTTAGGGGATATTGAGAAAGGACTGTAACATGTGGTGATTATTGATATTGGCACCCCAAAGATCTGTTTTTTCTTTGTTAATTAAAGAACATGTACTTTTTTAAAACTAAATTCATCCTTTTAAGGTTGTGAAATGCCCAAATAACAGCTATTATCATCAGCCAGCCTCTCTTTTCTTCTCTCTTAATAGCCATGTTTCCATTAACATGCTTAATATGCAATTTGAAATTGCAAACTAAAAATGAAAGCCATTTTTTGCATTTAAATCACAGCATGAAGAGCTACCTTTCTGGAAAAAAAAGGAGCGCTCTGTAAGTGCTACCCCGAGAGGAGATACTATCGTGCGAGGACAAAATCCTGCTTCAATGGGGAAAACGTCAACGGAAACCCGATTATTGGCAATAAAGTGTAAAAAAAAAAAAAAAAAAAAAAAAAAAAACCCCGGCGTGTCATATTACCTGAAGACTTTCCATGTCAGAAGACTAACTCACTGTTACGAAACACTGACACTAGCGACTCCTTAAATGTTTAATGTCAGCTTCACCATATTAACAATTATGTATATTCTTTTTTTTAAAGGTCATTTTTAAAATCAGTTTGTTTGCTATAGGTTATGTCGAGCACCTGCCTTAAAAACACTGTTCATCTTGAAACATATTAGAATGAGCGCATTAATATGAACCTGTAGTTGTAGTGAAGCTGACGCTTTTCTTAGCTCCGTTCTAGAAAATTCATCAACACCTAGCGACCAATACAGTGACTGTAGATTTCAACAAGGCTGTGGCATCACCCAACTTCTCCATCTTATGCATGCATGTAAACACACAAAAAAATAAGTCCGTTCCAATAGTAAAATACTCTTATTTTACTCCCAGAAAATAAAATTTGGAGATGATGTTATTGTATTGTAGAATCATTGTAAGCATAAAAATACATTTGCACGTCTGCGTGTTTAGGAGCCAGTGAAGCCTGAGGAAGGCCGAGACATGGCTAACAGGATCAGCGCGTTCGGTTATCTGGAGTGCTCTGCTAAAACTAAAGAGGGTGTGCGGGAGGTGTTCGAGATGGCCACCAGGGCAGCGCTGCAGGTCCGCAAGCGCAAGAAGAGAAGCGGCTGTCTGCTCTTATGAGTCCCAAACACGCATGCACACACACACACACACACACACACACACACTTTTCACACCCACAGTCTTTCTTCTGCCAAGTGCTCAAGGAACAACATTAACTGATGTCATCGCTGTACTGTATTCTGCATTAACATGCACCTGTGACAGAGACTGATGAGCGAGAAAGCAACCCCACCTGTGCTCTTAAACTTTGTGTATGCACACAGACCTGTCCTGCCATCTCTGACTTTCCTTTTCTTCTAGCAGTATATCTTCCTGTGTCTGGGAGAAAGATTGATCGATTTGATTTTGTATGTGTTTGTACAGAAATCTTAGTGTCCTCTTTCTCTCTCTTCATTCCATGATGTATTCAGACATTGCTTCTTTATGTATTGTTTACTTATTTGGAGTGGCCCGATGTCCCCTGAGATTTGGAAAGTGATCAAGAATACATTTATTATTCATCCAAACCGTGTGCGTCTTTGTGGTGGTGTGAGACAAGGGTGTTCTCTGACCTGTATGTTTTGCTGGGAGTAATAAAAAAACCTTCAAAGGAGCAGCGAACACGGGGTTTAATAAGATGGAAATGGGTCAACATGGACCTATAACCATATTCTCAAGTAGAGTAAGGCTAATAGATTAGGGATGTGAATTTGGATTTATTATTATTTATTTATTAACAGGATATAAATGCATTATTTGAAAATGGCTTACAAATGTGCATACAAATAGTAGGGCTTTTGTCTATTTGTTTTTTTTTAATAACCTGCTTGAAAAGTTTACAGGGCATCAGGCCGAGACGAGGACGACGGGGCAAGAGGAAGTGATTTAATATGAAGCTAGATGGCCAATGAACAAGTCCTTCATGGTCAGGGATGCAATGGCTTAAACTGGGCAGAAATTTTATTATGATTTGGGAATGAACCAAATAAATTCATGTTTTTAAAAAAAAAAAAAAAAAAAAAAAGTGGCTGGGTACAAACAAAAATAACTGCTGGATTAAACATGCAGTCCTTCTGTAAATGAGACCAACTCGAGGTTGAGGAATCGTCAGTGCAGTGGCAGCTCGGGGCTTAAGGCGTTGCGTTACTGCTTGGAAGGTTATGAGGTCAAATCCTAGCACCACCAAGATGGTAGTGTTGAACCCTTGAGCAAGACCCTTAACGCTCAACTGCAAGTGGTTTGGATTAATAAAAAAAGCATTAGGTAAATTTCCACCTCTCCTTTTTCTAGGGGCACAGTGGTAGTATTCATATTTAATTAAAAAAGAAAAAATTGCAGGTTAGGCCTTCCAAATAAAGATTTCTTTTAATGTTCAAAAAAGCCGAAAGTGTTATTTTGAACATGCTACAAAGATGCAAATATTGTGCATCATCAGTACAGTAACCATTAGTATGCACAAAACCAAATGGCATGGAACAGTAACTAAAGTGCAAGATGTGGGCCAGCGGTGTGTTTTAATGGGGAAGAGGTTGTATAGTTCACCAGAAGGAAGTGGTGCAAATGTAGTGGGCTCAGCGAGAGGTCATTTATGTAAAGAGGAGTGTACTGACAGATGATATATAATGATGAAGTCTTTGTCTTATGGGAAAGCTGAATAGATCAGAAGCAAAGTCTGTGCTGCTGTAGTAGACAGTGATGGAATGCTTTGGATGATGGATGAATAGAAGTGTATCATTTCCCTAGCTGTATGTTAATGTAGTTACACTGGCTTTCAGAGTCTGGAGGTGCAGTCGAGTCCGGGATCTGACCGAGGCAGCGGAGTTGGCTTCCATAATTTCCCTAGATGTCCCTTGAACACAATTTTCATAATACAATCTATTTTTACAATGCGGTGTATTTCAGTTTAAGAAAAAGCATCTCTTTAAAAGCATCACAAACTCCAAATAATGTGCCTCGTGTATCCTTTAGTGAAGTTGTGCGAAAGTGTATGCCTAAGCCAGCCTGAAAAAATTCTGCCGGATTTGCAAAAATGACAAAATGCTGTTTTGCTTCATGCTTATGTGCATATATTGATGAATGCCAATCACTTGTGAATTATAAGGCTCTTTGCATCGGAGGATGCCCATAAAACTGCATAAGTTGAGTTGAAATGATGGCAAAAACAAAAACAGTTATTCAGACTTGCGTCCATGTCAATAAAAAATATGCAGTATAATATTTTATAGAGTAACAGCAGCTGAAAAGCTACAATCTGGAGCCAAGTGTTGGCGTGCAGCACACATCGCATATGGCACAATGCAGCTTTAGACGTACCAGGTCGGTCACTTCGTGCTGGCTAATCAGTCATGGTTTGCATTATCCAGTCATCTTATGCATAAATTTGGACAAACTCTGGAGCATGAGTAAGTATATGAACATTTTTCCGAACTTAAAGGATTTCCATGAATAACAAATTTCTTGTTTAAATGTTCCTGTGAATGATGTATGAATAAATCTGTTCATATCCAGCTTGAAAAATGAGGCCCACTGGCCACACAATTAAATAGAACAAGCTTAGACTAATGAACTCCATGGGGCAGCACGGTGGTGCCGTGGTTAGCACTCCAGCTTCCCTCCAACACTTAACGGATAAGTGGGATGGATGGATGGATGAACTCCATGTAGACCCTCAAACGTTTTGTGTGTGATCGTCTGTCTTGGTGGTTTCCTAAATGAAGTGAACCTTCCATCACTGATCTAACTATGCAGGAGAATATTATCCTGTGTGTGTGTGTGCGCGCGCGCGTGTGTGTGCCGGTGTCCCCAGGTAATTGCAGATGACATGTTTGTTGAAATAATAGAAATCAAGTTGCTTTGTTCATTGCAATGTGACATGAGGTCAGTGGAGAGAGCAGGTAATAAAGAAGAAAAAGAGTGGAGGTTAAAGCATCACCGAGTGACTGAGAGATCTGAAGCTTGCAAAGCTCACTGTTGTTCTATACAAATTTCTGTTGTGACGTTAATCTCAGCTTTAATTTAAAGAAAGGCACATGGGTCAGAATTGAACTGGCTACAGAATACATGTGCCCTTAAACACAGATACACATCTTTACAGCAGCATTATCCATCCATCCATCCATTATCTCTACTGCTTATCCTTTAAGGGTCTCTGGACTGGGAGGAAACTGGAGTACCTGGAGGAAACCCACACAGACATGGGGAGAATGTGTAGCGGTGGGTCCAGGTGGGTAAAAAGCAGCAATGTATTCACTGCATTCATTCAGCTTTACTCCGAATCTGATCAGCATTATGGTGGTTTAATTTATTTGTATTTATATTCTGGGAAATACAACCAGTCCGCTGCAAGCAAAAATAATACCTGGAACTGGGTAAAGAAGTGAGTCAGAAAACTTTGAGAGTGCTTGGAAAAAGGATTTTTTAAAAATGTAATCTCCACAGCAAAAGTCAAGTAAAGACGTATCCTGATGATGCCACAGCCACCCATGGCCGGGAGCTCAAGAGAGCAAAACTGGCCTGTACACTCTCAGGGAGGGAGGGGCAGCGTACTCTCTCGCCCTTGTCAATTACAGCGACACAAGCCAATCATATGAGTCTGTGAGCTCACGTATACAGAAGTGGGCGGGTAGCGCTTTCCTCTGAGTGTCAGACCACCCCCTGATGTTGCATAAGCAGCAGTTTGAAAAAACATGATGTTGGCTGGCTTCAACGAGAAGGGCCTGTCTGCTGTCTCGCAGCTGATAAGACACACCGACTTCAGTACGACACACCCCTGAAACAATGAGTGTTAACAGCCAAAAGTACTACCGGAAGTTCCTAACCCAAAGCCTGAAAGTTATTCTGCATATGTTGCTTATACTGGAACAAACTTGCTCACATAAAAACCTAAGAAATTACTGTTACAATAAATATTACAACATCTAAAGCACAACTAATCTTTTGTTTAGCATTTGTACTTCTGTTACAAGTGCAAACATATAATAAGTACATGAGTGTAGTTTTCTCCTCAGACTACTGTACTCTTCAGACATGTTAGGAAGTCAAAAGTATACTCAACGTCTTAGTAAATATACTAGGAGTATTCTTAGTATACTTATAGTGAACTTGGTAATGTATTTGAATGATCTTAACACAATTGTCTTGGAAGATCTGAGAATAAAAGGAAACTCTTAAGAAAGTCAACAGTTATGTGAGATTACGGTCTCGTTTCAACGAACAAAACCTGAGAGTCTCCATTTTATTTCTGTTTGATCACATGGCCGTCTGGGAGAAACTATAACGCTAATGATGAGCCTGATTGAGCAATTTTTGAATCATCATTTGTTTAAAAAGTGCTGGGAAAACATCCATTGTGGGTGTGTGTGTGTGTCAAGAACACTAACACGGGTTAAACTAGTATCACATTCTGCCTAAGACATTTTTCCCCCTAAATATGTGTACTCTAAACCTGGCACATGTCAACAAACGTGTCAAGATATTCATCATTCCATGAATTTTACAAGAGGAATTCTCTTTCTAGCATTTAAATGTAGGAGCTCACTTTTTCAACACTGTTTCTCCTTGTTGTTTTTGAACCTGACTTACAGGCGCAGTTCAAGGTCAGCATGAGCTTCTCTCTTTGGAATGTCCTAACTGAGGATCATTTGCCTGACTGAGCGGGTTTAATAGGCATAATTTGAGAAATGAAACCTTTTTCTAGCTGTAGAGTAAGACTCCTTTTTTTTTTTGGATAATCAAGCCTTTGTGAAAGGAACAAAATATCTTTTGGCAGGTTTTCCATCATGCTTTAATTAAGACACAGGAAGCGATGAGCAGCGAAACAAAGGCGCACAGGATTAGGAGGCGGATGAGAGAATTCTTGATAAAGTGAGTCACTCTGTTATCTTTCGCCATGCAAATGTCGATAATGCGATGTGAGGGTACAAGTAATATTGGCTGGTTTTGATTTTTTTTCTGTCACCATGCTACATTTCACCTCATTCTAATTTTGTACATGAATTACTTTGACAATGGAGCACAGAGTGACACATTAAAGGGGACATATTATGAAAAATTCACTTTTTCAGTGCTTGCGCACATACATTTGGGTATCCAGTGTACCGTCTATATGCGTTAAAAGTTGTATGTAGAACACTTCCTTCTAAATAGAAGGAAAAAGCTAGAACCAAAACTAGAATAATTTCAATATTAGACTCAATATTAAATGTGCACAATAATATTCAAGCTATTTACAGAACGATGTATTTTTTTTTATTCCTGAACTTTTCACAGACAGACATGGTTTTGAGCTATTGAGGTTTGGACAATTTCAAGTTCCCAGTCAAACAACTATCCATCCATCCATTATCTATAGCGCTTTATCCGTCTGGGTCGCGGGGAAGCTGGAGCCAATTCCAGCATGTTCGGGCGAGAGGCGGGGTACACCCTGGGCAGGTCGCCAGTCCACCACAGGGCCGACACAGACAACCAACCACACACACTCACATTCACACCTATGGGCAATTTAGAGTAGCCAGTTGACCTAATCTGCATGTCTTTGGACTG
>JAQMYM010000012.1:27991001-28004204 GCA_030014255.1 Parauchenoglanis ngamensis
GCGAGAGAGAGAGAGAGAAAGAGAGAGAGAGAGAGAAAGAGAGAAAGAAAAGGAAAGATGGGAGCGCAATCATCTAAAGCGGAAAACCCAGGAGAGGCCGAGGCGGCGGTGGGATCTCCGTCTAAAGCCAACGGACAGGTAAGAACACCTTCATGAGCTCGTGCACGTATTCTCCGTGTTCATCACGCGCGCTCAGGGTGGGGAGGGGGAAGAAGGGGGCATTGGGAGGGGGTGTCTGGTTTTCACACACTTACAACAGGGGGTTCTTCAAGGGTTCTTTGGGATGATTCTAGCTTGAATCTTCTTCTGAAGGGGAACGTGTTGTAGAGTTCTCAGGAAGGGACAAACGCTAGATTCTAGAGTTGAGGTGTTTTCTTGTTAGGGCCGTGTGTGTGTGTGTGTGTGAGAGAGAGAGAGAGAGAGAGAGAGAGCGAGAGACAGAAATCAGCAACTCTTTTGTCTTTGTATGGGATTTTGTAAAAGATGACCAGCTTCAGATGAGCGCCAGAAATTAAGGTGTCACGCGCTTGATTGGGGTTTTTTTGCGCGTCATGTTGAATGTGCGCGCGCAGACTGAGCGCAAGGTCCGCGCCGGAAATTAGTTATTTTAATATTATTTGGAATTTAAAAGCCAGAACAAAAAGGGGCGCTGAGTTCACCACGCCTATAAATGGGACACACACGGAGCTTGTAGCCGCCGCTGTTCTGTGTTTCATCCGCATTCATAAGGACTGATGGAAAACCCCGTCGGCCTCCTGGCGGCCATCAGCACTAACTGCAGTCTCTAGTCACACGCGCACACGCACAACACAGTCCTATTCTGGTTTAATTCAAGTAATTAACGCAGAGCGCGCGCACTGATATTAAACTGATATTAATTTAAAATAGCCATATTTTAATCATGATGTTTTTCTTCATTAATGAAACGGGTTAGTAATGGTGAGTTAAAGTTACTCAAATGTTTCTGTTTACAGTATTAAAACTGAATTTAATTTGACTAACCAGCTTCTGACATTCAGAAGAAATAATAAAGGGATGTGTGTAAACTCTGCCTTCATTTGAATTATAATGAAAGAAGACTAAGGAGCAATGGGAATATTTTGTTAGTTTTAAATAATAATCATGACTTTGGCCTTAATCTATCCCTGAGGAACTGACACTATTAAAATCTGAATGTAAAACAGTAAATGGCCTTTTTACAACAAATCAATAATCTGAATCAAACGCTTTACATGTTGGACTGTGAGTGATTGGCGCCCCCTAGTGCATATACAAAAACATCAGCTTTAAGAACGTGATTGTACAAAACGATACAAATCACAAGTACAGCTTTAACACTGCCAAAACAACATTTCTGCAGTACTTCAGTGTATATATATATATATATATATATATGTATATGTATGTATGTATGTTTCTGCATTCTATCATAAGCTACTGCACATCAGAACCTTACAAAATGCTGAACGCTGAATTTGTTTGTGGACGTTTTGAAGTTCTGTTGGTTAGAACAGAGACAGTGTTATGAAAATGAAATCACAGACATGGGACGAGGATGAGTGGATGCAAAGGAAGGGGGTGGGGTCAGTGTACTAAAGATAATGATTACATCTGTAGACATCTACAGTGCAATAAGAGCCACAGACATACACACTCAGTGTTGTGTCCCTGTACAGAGTGTGTTAACCGTGTGTGTGTGTTTATTAACCGTGTGTGTGTTTTAACAGGAGAACGGCCATGTGAAAGTGAACGGCGATGCGGCAGCAGAGGTGAAGGAGGAGGCGCAGGCGAATGGCAGCACTGCAGCTGAGGGAGAGGAGGAGGCAAAGGATGAGGAGGAGGGCGGAGACAAAGCTGAAGTCGCACCTGCCGAGAAAGAGGGAGAAGATGGCGAGAAAGAAAAGGAAGCGACCAATGAATCTGTCACTCCTGCAGCTGCTGAGGAAGAGAAACCATCCACCAGCGAGGAGACGCCAAAGAAGAAGAAGAAGCGTTTCTCCTTAAAAAAGTCCTTCAAGCTGAGTGGCTTCTCCTTCAAGAAAAACAAGAAGGAGACAGGAGAGCAGGAGGAGCAGAAGAAAGAGGGAGAGAAGGAGGAAGAGAAGAAAACAGAGGGAGAGGAGGAGGTGAAGCAAGAGGAGGAAGGAGGTGAAACTGCTGCTGCAGCTGAAGAGACCAAAGTTGAGGAGGAGAAAAAGGAAACCGATGAAGTGGAGAAAAAGGAAGAGGAGAAGACGGAGGAGAAAGTAGAGGAGAAAACAGAAGAACCAAA
This sequence comes from Parauchenoglanis ngamensis, assembly GCA_030014255.1. NCBI lineage: Eukaryota > Metazoa > Chordata > Actinopteri > Siluriformes > Auchenoglanididae > Parauchenoglanis > Parauchenoglanis ngamensis. Next base: position 27,993,274 of record JAQMYM010000012.1, read on the forward strand.
GGTGGAGGAGAAGGTGCAGGAACCAGAAGCAGGAGAGGCGGAGCAAACGGTGGAGAAGCCGGAGGAGGAGAAAAAGACAAGGGAGGAAGAAGTGAAGAAAGAGGTGGAGGTGGAACCTGCTGTAGCTGCATCACCTGTCCAGCAGGAGGCATCGAGCAAAGATGAAGCGGAGGAAGTGGCTCCAGCCGAACAGGAAACGGCGCCTGCTGAGGCTGATGCTGGAGCAGCGGAGTAACAAGCACGTGCACGCACACCCGCACACAACATGGCATATCCTGATTTGTTTATGGGTCAGTGGGGGAGTCTGAATTTAATCAGCCAATCACAAACTTCGTATGATATCACCACTAGTCCTGCACTACTTAGAGTCGAAGAAATGAAAAGAAAGATTAGTTATGTCACATGATCATGCTTTGTGATTGTCTGATTAAGTTTTACCTAAGCCCCGCCCCTTTTGACCTGGCGACAGTTCACGATATGCAATATGAAAATAAACTCACCCCAGCTGTGGAATATCTGTCTCTTTCTCACGCACACACAGATTTCAGGACATTTCCCTGTTTGAACAACTTTGTCTAAAACCAGAAACATTTAAACATGCAGTGACAATAACAATAAACCCTCCTTTCCTATCTTTAACAAGTGGGTGGGGCTAAACCTGGGTTTCACATTAGTAGTAAGCTACCCTTTTTTAATCTCAGTATTAACCATTTTATTTTTATACAAAAAAAAGGACAGAATAAATGACACACCCAGGGGTGTGGGCGGGGAGATGCACAAGGGGGCGGGGCCAAACACAAGGGACTATGTTGTGTAGTCTTCAGTAAATGAAAGTGACTGATAAACACTAAAGTAATTTTTAACTGCAATTTTGAATCCCAGCTGGTATTTTTTATCATGGAGTTGGTGTGTGTGTGTGTGTGTGTGTGTGTTTGAGAGATGCTGGTGGGAATTAAAATGTGTAATTATGTACAGGAGGGAGGTTTTAACTGTGATTATTGTACAAATAAATAAAATAAATCAAGGCAAACGCAGCTCTTTTACCACCAGGCCTAAACAATTTTGTATAATAAATGAAATTTTAAATTCATCCTAAAGGGATTTTTTTAAAACTTGACTCAAGCTGTGACTCTTTCTACTGTGGTTTGATCTTTTAAACAAATCTGTTGGATGCAAGAAGTAGCATTTCCCTCTCTTTCACTTTATGCTCTTTTCCACTTTGTAAATACTGGAGAAGGTTTTTTTTTTGACTGGTATGAGATGGAATGTAACTTTTGCTTATGAAAGTTTCTGCTCGAGGTCTTCGGGTTTCTGTGAGCACACTAAAGTGAAATAAATGTTAAGAAAATTTCAGCAAGCTGCTGTCTGTCTTTTTTTAAACGTGTCGCACGTAACAATGAAGAACACATCCCTGAGGTGTGAGGTTAGCCTAGCATTAGCATTATGTTAGTGTACTGTTAGCATAAGGGGAGCTAGTTTCCTTTTAAGGACATTTAATAGTCACAGTCAGGTCCATAAGTATTTGGACAGTGACCGAATTTTGGTCATTTATGGTACCGAATGACCAAATTTCGGTCACTGTCCGAATACAATAGATTTGAAATATTGACTTTAATTCAAGATGTTTAACAAAAATATTGCACTGCCTGTTAGGAATTTTGCATGGTCAATTGGACAAACTAACATTAATATATGCAATGTTTTTAATACTTGGATACATATCCCTTGCAGTCAATCACCACATAAAATCTAGAGCTCATGGACTTCACCAAATGCTGACCTTTCTGCCTTGAGATGATTTGCCAGGCCTTTACTGCAGCCACCTTCAGTGGTTTTATGCTTTCTGCCTTCAGGTTTTTTTCTTCAGTGAAGAAGTGAATAGCAGCTCAGTTGAACTGACTGACTTGGCCATTTAAGAACATTTCATTTTTCTTTATCTTAAGAAGCTCATGGGTTGCTTTCATGGTATGTTGTGGGTCATTATGTATCTGTATTGTGAAGTGCTGTCCTATCAGTTTTGCAGTATTTTTTTGTCATTTTGCAGACACCCTTATCCAGAATGACTTACATAAGTGCTTTGAAGTCTCTATCAGTAAATACATGCTGATGCTGATTCACTAGGACCTGAGCTAAGAACACCATCAGTCTAAAAACTGTTGACCGGTAATACAGTAAGAAGGCATGGAGACCGTAGCAACAGGGAGGTGTGGGAGAAATTGGGAAGGCTGGAAACAAGTCGTGTAGCCGCTTTCTGGGTCAGTTGTAGAGGTCGAATGGTGCTCAGAGGCAGACCTGCTAGGAGTGCATTACAGTACAGCATTTGACTGAATCTGAGCAGGAAGTATAGCTCTATACACTTCAGAATACATCCTGCTACTTCCATCAACAGTCACATCATCAATAAACACCAGTAACCCAGTTCCACTGGCAGCCACACATAACCATGTCCACCATGTTTGACAGATGATGTGGTGTGCTTTGGATCATGAGCCCTTGCTTTCTTTCTCCATTCAAGTTAATCATCCATCCAAAGAATCTTGTTCCAGAACTGGGCAGGCTTTCTAGCAAAGTCTAATCTGGTCTTACTGTTATGAGTGTTTCCCATCTTGAGGTAAACCCTCTTATTTACACTCATGAAGGTGACTCTTAATTGTAGACTTTGACAACGATACTCCTACCTCCTCCAGAGTGTTCTTGATTTGGCTACATGTTGTGAAGATGTTTTTTTTTTTAACCAAGGAAAGAATTCTATGGTCAACCACTTTAGTTGCCTTCTGTGGTCTTCCAGACCTTTTGGTGTTTCTGAGCTCACCAGTGCACTCCTTTTTAAGAACATATCAAACTGTTGATTTGGCCACTCCCAATTGTGTGTTATCATTTTGATAGGTCTGCTTTGTTTTTATAGCCTCCTTTTGCATCAGTGCCTCTTTGGATTGCATATAGAAAATTCCCACAATCCAACACTTGGAATCATTTTCAGACCTTTTATCTACTTAATTTGTCCAAAAAAAAGAGGAAACAGACCATAACTGGCCATGAAACTGCTTATCAGTCAAATGTTCTGTTACTTTTAGCCTGTGACAATGGAGGGACTGTAAAAATGGCTAATTCCTGAACAGTTAATGCAATATTTTTGTTAAACCGCTTGAATTAGTGCTGAAAGTCACACCTTGATGCTGCTTTTCAAATCCATTGTGGTGGTGGACAGAGGCACAGTTACCAAAATTATGAAAATACTTATGGACCTGACTGAACTTTCCGTCAATCTTAGGGGTAATTTCTATCTTACAGCATTGTTAAAACCTAGCTACTGTGTTTTTAATGTTAACATCATTATATTTGAAAGTAAACGGCTTTTACTCTGATAAATCCAGAACAGCTCTTCGGCTCTTGGAGCCGATACAAGGATACAATTCGTTTATGAATGACACATGAGGACATGGATGATGTCTGAAGTTTTTATGGATACTATTTTCTCTCTCTCCACTCACAGTGTAATGATTTATATTAAACAAGGATGTATAAAATAGCCATGTAAAATAATTAAATAAACATCATTATATGCTAATTAGCTAAGACCTACCTGGATTAACAAAATCTCCACAGAGTTAGAAACTGCTCAAAATAACCGTTCAATTAAAAATGTTTTTTTTTTTAAATGTACTCAAATTGTGTTGCAGAGTCATGGTTTTATAAATCCTGTCAGGCTTGCTCACCAGCTACTGCCCTCTGAAATGAGGGGTGCTTTTACTTTTACTCAACTACAACACTGATATAATATCTAAACGGTCTTACTACACCTACTTTACACATTTCACATATAGATTAATGCTAATGCTAACAGTTACTGCTCTGCCGCAGTTAAACTGAATAACTTTCCACACACACACACACACACACGCACGTTAAACTGTAAGCAGAGGAAGACAGATCCGGTTTCTCAACTGAAAGGAAAATGCAAATCTGTGTGAATGTGTCTTTAATTCCTCCTACCTCCACACATTACACACCACACACATCTAAACAAAACTAGCAATACTAACTAATAATATAATACTGAGTTATATCAGTTTTATTTTTAGAACTCTTTCTAGCTTTCATTTTATTGAGTGAAGTTCAGCATCACCACAGCGACACGCTAATGCTGCATTACATCCCATAATAACCACAAACACACACACACACAGAAAAGTATAAAACAGCTTTAATATCAGAGTTTAACAAAAATATGACATCATCGCTTAGTATGTGTGATAAGATATCACACACACTTTCTACAAAAATAGGAAAGAAACATGGGTAAAGATGAGAAGATGAACAGCGCCCCCGCTGGACCTGTGGTAGCATCACTGATACACGCGCACACACCCACACCCAAACACACACACCTTTAAGTAATAAATATATTGAGGGTGAGACAGACAGCCTCCTGCTGGTTGTGGGCTCAGGTACTGCTGGTTTGTTCAGTCTTTACACTGTAAAACACACACACACACACACACACACACACACACACACACGCGTGTTAGTCAGTCACTACTTTCCACTCGTTTATTCCTGTCCCAAGACAACTACAGCATGAGTGTGTGAAATACTCTCTGACTGAACATAGTGTGTGTGTGTGCACGTGTGTGTGTGTACCTGTACCTCTTTGAGTCATGTTTATCCGAGTTGATCTCCTTCGGTTTCTCCTCCTCCTTCACTTCTGGTAGCCATGGTACAGAAATTACTGATTACAACATAGTGGTAATAATAATAATAATAATAATAATAATATTTAGTGAGCATTCTATGTGGTGGATTGGGACACAGCCCACATCTGACTGGCTGGTGATGATTTGATGACATCATCGCGTTACCTTTCTTCTCCTCCCCCTCCTTCCTGTCGTCCTCCACCCGTGCCCGCTTCACTCCCTTCTTGTGATTGGCCACGTTCCTGCGTCCCCCCTCCCCCTCATCCTCCGAGTCGGAGAACTCTTCATCACACGCGATCCTCTTATCTGACGCTCGGACTGTGGGGACATGGACACACACACACACACACACACACAAACAAACACACACACAAGTTAACAGAAATGGAATCAAATAAAGCATGGTACTGTTTACATTTTCATAACGTGTTTGGTAAAGCTAGTAGCATCTTGGCTGTTATTATCCTGCTGGGGGTGTGCGTCTGTGCGCGCGTGTGTCGTACTAGACATGCGTTTGTCCGGGTCCTCCGTATCCTCATCCGCGGTGTCATCAGGAATGCTGTCTTCTGGAATGGGCTGCATCTGAACCCCGGGGGCGTGGGGTAACATGCGCAAGTTCTCAAACAGACGCTGTCTACACACACACACACACACACACACACACTATCAGCTATATAATAACTGTCAAACACAGACGAAGGACATTCTGAGTGTGTGAAATTCACAAAATCTAAAAGAGCCAACAAACTTGGTGTGTGTGTGTGTGTGTGTGTGTGTGTGTGTGTGAGAGACAGAGAGAAAGAGGTGGTTTAGTGACTGTTACACAACAGCTTTAACATTACTTTACATCAGATCTCACTAACTGCTCAGATGTTGGAGCAGGAAGTCCTTATTTGGACATAACATCACAATTGATCTTTTACATTCTGTCATGAAGCCAGTGCTGTAATTCCACACTGTAGGTGAATGAGTGAGTAATGAATAATCACATGACCTCCTCTGTGTGTGTGTGTGTTTAGTTTTGTCAGTGTAACATGAATGAATGGTTCTCACTTGATCTTGTCCATGTACTCCTGCGTGTTCTGGTTGGTCATGTTAGATGGACTGATGTGCAGCTTGAAGTCCGGACCAAAATATTCAAAATAATCATTATACGGCAACTCTGTGGACGGACACACACACATTTAATATTACTCAGCATTTATGGCTCTGTAATACTACAGAACACACACACACGCACACAGAGTACCATCAGGGATGTCGGAATCCAGGGCGACAGCAGTTTCATAGGTCCAGCAGCGGGCGACGTTGCGAATGGTGTAACCCCCTCCACCCAACATCAACAACGGCAGATTAAATGTTTTTATATATTCCACACACTTAGCATGACCTGAGAGAGAGAGAGAGAGAGAGAGAGAGAGAGAATGAGTGGGGTATATGAGATCAGTGTGTGTGTGTGCATGCAAGTGTGTGTTACACAGGGGCAGCAGGTCACAGCATCTTTCCTGATCTGTTTCCTGATGGTGTGGTTGGTGGGCGTGGCCTTTGGGCACGACACTACGGTGAGGGCTGTAGGTGGAGCCAGGGCATGTGCACAGGTTGTGGGTGTGGCTGTGGGCATGGCCTGTGTGCATGGTTTATGGGTGTGGCTGGGGCTTGGTTTGTGCAGCCATTTGTAAGGTGAGATATGCAAGAGTAAGAAAAACAGTGCAGCGTGAGAGCAGAAGCAGTATTAGCATGAGCAGTGTTAGCATGAGCAAATTACCGCGAATGGTGAGGTTGAAACAGCCAAGTCGGTCTCCTGAGAGAGAATCGGCTCCACACTGCAGCACCACAGCACTCGGCTGATACATCTCCATAACCTTTGCCATCACCTACGCACACACACACACACACACACACACACACACACACACAAACACACACACCATGAACACTGATACCTGCACCACAACAACCAAACCTTACTGTTACTCCTTAAAACTAAACTAACCCAAAACACAGCACACTAAACACTAACTAAACTAAACACTAAGCCTAAAAAGACTAACACTGTGTGTGTGTGTGCCTGCATGTATACTCACAGGTTTGAAGATCCGTTCATATGACTCGTCATCTATTCCATCTCTCAAAGGAAAGTTCACTGCGTAGTATTTACCTTTACCTGCACCGATATCCTACACACACACATAAACACACAATAATATGATAATCCAATAATAATACAAAACACACAATAATACAGTAATGCAGAGTGTGTGCGCGCGTGTGTACCCGCAGGTCTCCAGTTCCAGGGAAGTACTCTCCGTACTTGTGGAAAGAAACGGTCATGACACGGTCAGTGGTGTAAAACGCCTCCTCCACCCCGTCTCCATGATGAATATCAATGTCGATGTACAGCACCCTCTGGTGGTACCTGATGTTCAGTGTGTGACATCACCATGACATCATTCACACGCTGAATAAAACACTCTGACCATTCAGAAATGAACCCAAACTTAACACCTGAACAGAACCAAGAATCTGAACCCAAACCCCTGGTGTGCCTGATACCACTGGCCAATCACAAGATAAGGGGGCGGGGCTTACTTCAGCAGCTCCAGTATGGCGAGTACGATGTCATTAACATAGCAGAACCCAGATGCTTCTGACTTCTTAGCATGGTGTAGACCACCGGCCCAGTTCACTGCAATGTCCGTCTGCTGACGGTTCAGCTTCACCGCACCGGCTACACACACACACACACAGAATTACACACAACCAAACTGTAATGTGTTAAAACAGAAGTAATAATTGAGGGTGACTGACTAACCTGCTGAACCTCCTGTAGAGAGCTGACAGAACTCAAACAGTCCATCAAACACTGGACAGTCCTCACCCACATTAACTACACACACAAAGAAACAAATGAACACAAAATACAGTTACAACACCATTACACTCAGGTGTGTGTGTGTGCGTGTCTCACAGCGCTGCATCTGTTTGCTGAACTCGGACATGTTGTCTGGTCGGATGGCGCGCAGGAACTTGATGTAATCATCACTGTGATACTTTGTCATTTCATCTGCTGTCGCTTTGTGAGGCCTCTGTAACATACACACACACACACACAAAGTAAATGTGCATGTCTGAATGTAAAGATGTATGTAAAACCTGTGTGTGTGTGAGACACACTGACGTAGATCTCCATTTTGCGGTACAGGCCGTAGTTCAGCAGCAGGTTGTGCGTCATGCGGATTCGGTGAGGCTTCATGGGGTGACCCTGTCCATAATAATAATTACCGATATCACCTGTAACACACACACACACACACACACACACACATTAATACCGCGCTCATGTAATTCAGTGTAGTTTTGTTGTATTTCAAATGTAATTAAAATACAAAAGTACTTTTAGAACAATACAATTTTTTAGATTAAGATTTAACTTTATTATTAATGTTTATCAGCTGAAACAAAGCAGTTTACTTCTGATTCCTCACATATTTCATTTGTTTAATTAACCAATTAGTTCACTACTTACATTTTTGCATTTATTCCATAATTTCCCCAAATAAATAATAAACAAATAAAATAACAGTAATTTTTTAAAAATTATTATTGTAATCTTTTTCAGCACTGCCTAATCATATACATTATTAACATTATGACTTTTTCTCCCGCTTCTGTTTTTTAATTTTATAACGTTTATTTTTTCCATCTTATTTTAGTACAAATGTACATACGGGCTTTTTTTTTTTATTTAGTAGCTGATCTTCAATATCACCTGGAAATAGTTTCTTTAATTTTAAATGATATTTATGTACTTTTACATTGTACATTATTTATTTATTAATAATTTCCATTCAGGTTTATTAAACAATGACCCACTAGAATTAGCATCAGCGCTAACACATTAGCTAATTTAACTCGTTAAACCATATTATGGTTTAGAAATGGTTTAGAACCATACTTAAATTATTTTAACTTATTTAATGAAATACACTTTAATTTATTGCGATATAACTTTTAAGTAATAAACAGCCACAAGCTTAATTTTCCGTTAACCAATTTGTTTGGGACGGTGTTTTTTACCTACCTATACTCGACAAAACCCCGCCCTCTGTGTTAGGATTGGCTAACCGTTCCTCTGTTCTGGTCCAGGATTGGCTAAGACTCTGATTGGCTGTTCATTACACAAATAGCTCGTGATTTAGAACTACGTAGACGCAAAGGACGTGTCGAAATACGGGCGGGATAAAAACGCCGCTTTGTTGGCTGTGCTAAGATAAGGTAAGCTAAGCTAAGCTAAGCAAGGCTAAGCTAGGCTAGGCTAAGAGGCGAAGCCAGGCTAGACACAGGAACAAAAGCTCACCGTCGTAATAATAGCAGACTTTCTTCTTCACCGCGCCGTGCAGAGTGAAAGCCATGATTTTAATCTTCACACACAAAATAAAGACTGCGTGTGTTGAGTATGTATGTTTGTGTGTATGTGCGTGCGTGCGTGCGTGGGTGTGAAAGGATGACCAGAGCAAAGAAAAGAAATTGAGATAAACGGGCGGGGCGAATGCAAATCAAGTAGGCGGGGCCGAGACGCTCCTTCATTCATTATTAATTTAATTATTGGAGCAGGAACGCTGCAAGTGAACTGCTGACTTTTATGAAATGATAAATAATACAGTTAATCTCCACAGGAGTGAGAGGAGGCTGGGGTGAAAATCAGCACCTCTGAATTCGAGGTCATGGTTGTGTCCTGGAAAAAAGGGAGCAGAGGGAGAGAGAGAGGGAGAGATTGAGAGAGCAGACAGACAGACAGACAGAGAGAAAGGGAGGGAGAGAGTGAGAGAGGGAGAGATTGAGAGAGAGGAGTGAGAGAGAGAGAGAGCAGACAGACAGACAGAGAGAAAGGGAGGGAGAGAGTGAGAGAGAGAGAGGGAGAGATTGAGAGAGAGGAGTGAGAGAGAGAGAGAGAGCAGACAGACAGACAGAGAGAAAGGGAGGGAGAGAGAGAGAGAGAGAGGGAGAGAGTGAGAGTGAGAGAGAGAGAGAGAGAGAGAGGAGAGAGAGGAGAGAGAGAGAGAGGGAGAGAGTGAGAAAGAGGAGAGAGAGAGAGCGTTCCCCTTGTGGAGGACTCGCTGTGTGTTCTCCTCCAGCGATGGGAAAAGGCAGTGAGATAGACAGAAGGGTTCAGTGGTGTTACTGTTGCTGTTCTGCTCGGTGCTGCTGAAGCAGGAGCTCAGTGTGTGGATGGAGATGGTGTCAATGAACTGTAGAAAAACAGGGTTATAGATTTACCAGGTGAACATGATAGTATGCTGATCGACGTAATGCTAACATCTATTTACAGCATTACTCATTTAAAGAAGTGCTGCTGTGTTTACTGCTGAGGCTGGGAGCAATTACGTTGATTTATACGTCACTCTGTAAACAGGGAAGGAACTAATAGTTGAGAAGATTCCTCTAGGCTGATGAGTGGGAATTTCAATCTGAGGGGTGTGCACTCTGGACTTTACTGGATGGAGGTTGGGAATTAATAGTTTGCTGTCAATTGAGTAGAAAGCTGCATTACGGTATACCTCACAGTCAATGTCTGGGAATTCCAGAGGAGCAGCTGGAACCTGGACTGACCTTCTCAGCCTGCTGCCATGACGACACATGCCAGGAGAGAGGAATGAAAATAAGAGAATAAAAGATTTTATATCTTTTATTAAATATATTATATATATTTTATATATATATAACTTTTTAAAATTACATTGGTTCGTTTTATGCAAATAATCGTATTTCACCATAAAGACTTTCTAAAAGAATTTAAAATTTTTTAAAAAGAATTGTTTAAAAACACCATTTCAGTGCTCTAAACAATATTTTTTGACATTTTCAGTACAAAACCCAATAATAATGATGATTTTGGGAAATTCCTCTGAAACAGACTTCTAATTAAGGGTGAGGAATGAGTATGTAAAGGTTTCATAAATGCAGAAATCATCTACAAACTGAGATTTTTAGTTCTGAATATAGAAATAAAAACTGGTTTTGATTGTGACGAAAATGATTTTATACATATACTGTAAATACAATGTGGTTTAATGTTTCACTCTACCTTTGGTGGATTATAATGAACATATATATCATAATGTCATGTTTTGACATTTTATATATATAATTATTTATTTAGGGCGGCACGGTGGTGCGGTGGTTAGCACTGTCGCCTCACAGCAAGAAGATCCTGGGTTCGATCCCCGGGTCACCCAG
>JAQMYM010000012.1:28034633-28046756 GCA_030014255.1 Parauchenoglanis ngamensis
CTGATACAGCATAAACACAGCATTAACACCTGAGCTGATACAGCATAAACACAGCATTAACACCTGAGCTGATACAGCATAAACACAGCATTAACACCTGAGCTGATACAGTAGTAGCACAGCATTACACCTGCGCTGATACAGTAGTAACACAGCATTAACACCTGTGCTGATGCAGTATTAACATAGCATTGACACCTGAGCTGATGTGACTGTTTGTGTTTTTGTGTGACTTCAGAGCAACTCATGGGACACGGAACCTGAGCCCAGAGGAGATCGTGAAGCACTATGGCCCAAAAAGAGAATGGAAACACTTCAATAATCTCACCACAACGTTCACACGCTCTGGTACCCCACACACAGAGACACACACACACACACACACACAAATCTATGCCTTTATAACCTGATTTGAGAGCTGATCAGAGTGGGCATTCTCTATTATACTGTACAGTATAACCATGACAACCATTGTGGAGGATCTTATATTGCACATTTTACCATTCAAATTCCAATCATTCAGCGTTTACACCTAGTGCTCCTGCACCACATTGCGGTTACACTTTTACTGTGAATGTGACCACACACACAGCATACGAACACACTCTTAGGAAGTAAGGTAGTGGCTAGTGTTTGCCTTCACATTAGCATTAGCACTGCATCTCTATTTTGCCAGTAAAGTGGGGCCTTTTTCATGGAAGTCATGTAAGTTAAGCTGTTCTGGTGGTCATGGCAATGAGTTTGAGTTAGCTGTTAGTGATGCAACACAGCAGCCATGTTGGCTTAAAAACTTATTTTAATGTTTTCATTTTTCATATTTCTGCAGCTAAATACTACTTTTATGATAACTACTTTGACCTTCCTGGAGCTCTGCTCTGTGCTCGGGTGGTGGACATGCTGAACAAGGTAAAGACAAGGGCATGCCTGGTGGAGTTCTGTCATTTATATTCAGAATCAGTTTATTCTACATGTACACTGCTTTTTCTTTTCAATAAACAGAAAGGAAAGGAAGTTACACCAGACTTTTGGAAGGACATGGTGGCCGCCATTGATCACAACTACAATACGTCTGCTTTCAGAGGTATACAGACAATTTCACCTCACTAACCTTCAGTTTAAGAAAGTGAAGAAAAAATGGCAAACTCTCTAATTCTGGGATAAAAAGATTTTTCTACCGTCACTGCCTCACCTGTGGTAACAGTGTAAAACAGAACAGGGAACTCTGGTCTGTGGTAGCTCAGTGGTTAAGACATTGGACTAGTGATCGCAAGGTCTTGAGTTCAAATCCCAGCACTGCCAAGCTGCCACTTCTGAGCTCTTGACCTTCACTGCTCACTTGTATAAAATAAGATCACTGTATAAAGTTAGTTGCTTTGGATAAGGGCGTCTGCCAAATGAAATAAATGGAAATCTTCAGGAAGAACACTCCGACACAGTTGACACTTTAAGTTTTATTTTTGGTTGATCACAATGATGTACATAACACGAGACACCCCGTGCATTATTAATGTCGCAAGTGATAAATGCATACAGTTTTCATTTCAGTATATTTTTATACATGTAGAATTTGGTGTTCCAGGAATTTCATATAAAAAAAAAATCAAGTTTTGAAGACACAAGCACACAAGCGATCATATTCTAAGACCTGTAAAAGCAACTACAGAGCACCTGTTTGATTTAGCACTAAGTGAATTCAGTGTTTTTTTTTTTCTAGAAATAAAAACGGGTTATATCTTTTCTTTCACATGGACAGACATTTGGTTGACAAAATACATTTATTTCTAAATATTGAAAGATTGTGAGGAGCACATTTTAAAGAAAACCAAAAGTTTGCTTTAAAAATTTGAGGTTTTATTTATTCGGCACCATGATCACGTTGAAGCAATCAAGAAGCCAGTGAAAGAACAGTGGACATTATGATCAGCGTAGATGCCATTGGACTGGTCATCTGGAACCTGGACGTAGACGGTATCGCCCACATTCAGCATGAGTACAGAACTACCTGACATCTGATCCAGGACGCCTTTATTATACTCATCATAAGAGAACACAACTGGATCATTGTTTTTGTAAAGTGCAACCAGGGCATTAGCCCCATTGACGTGCATATGGAAAACAAAGTAATAAAATCCTGGAATCTGACAAGTAAACACCCCAGTGCTAGGGTCATAGTGGTTCTCTCCATTGTACACAATCTGGTTAAACACTATTGGTACTCCTGCATTAGGGTAAGCGCTGGTTAAAATTGCTGTAAAGGCTGATATGGCTGGTTTCATCAGCTCCTGACTGACAGGGAACACCTCCGATTTTATGGGCATGCTCTTCTCATTATAATAAACAATTTCTCCTGGTGGACCAGGTGGGCCAGGAGGTCCAGCTGGACCTGGACGACCATCCTGACCTCTGGCACCAGGGAATCCTGGAGAACCCTGTTGGCCAGAAAGCCCTTTGGTTACAATTCCTGCTGGGCCAGGGGTTCCAGGGGGACCAGGAATACCATTGGCTCCTGGCGCTCCAGTTGTTCCTGCTGGTCCCATTTGTCCCCTTGCTCCAGGAAGGCCATTTTCACCCCTGCTACCAGGCATACCTTGTGGACCAGTATGGCCTTTCATTCCTGTGGGACCCATAGGTCCTGAACTGCCTGTTGCCCCTGTATAACCTCGGTCACCTTTGGCGCCCTGATATCCTGTAGCACCATGAGGACCTTGTGGACCTGGTGCCCCTGGAACACCTGATTTACCTGTAAAGCCCTGTGGTCCCTGATCTCCCTTTTGACCTTTTGCACCGGGTGCCCCAACAATACCAGCATCACCTTTAAGTCCCTGTGGACCTGTCTCACCTGAAAATCCCCTATTACCCTGTGGACCCGATGGACCCACAGGCCCACTAGTACCTGGCTGACCTGTAAAACCTATTGCACCTGGCTCTCCCTTCTGTCCTGGTGTACCTGAAGTACCAGGTGCACCTCTGCTCCCTGGAATTCCAGGTACTCCAGGTTTTCCAGCACCTGAAAGACCAGGAGTGCCGGGCTGTCCAGCTGGTCCCTGAAAACCTTTATGTCCCATTGGGCCAGGCAATCCTGGAGCACCATTCTGACCTGGTTTACCTGGTGCACCTATACCTGGAGCTCCTGTTTGTCCTTTTGGACCTTGTGCACCCATGGGACCTGGACCTCCATCTCTACCTGGCATACCTGGCTTTCCAGTTTCCCCAGTGTATCCCATTGCACCAGGCTTTCCAATTCCTGGTTGACCATTTTGACCAGGAGGACCCACTGGACCCACTGGACCCGGTGAGCCAGGACGTCCTTGCATACCATAACCTGGTTCACCTTTCTGTCCTTGTAGGCCAGGACTACCTGGAAGTCCGTTTGCCCCAGGCTCTCCTCTATGTCCCATTGCCCCAGGTAGACCATGAGGCCCTGGTTTTCCAGGAGCAGAGAAAGCAGGAGGACCTGGGCTGCCAGGGGCTCCTGGAGGTCCTCTTGGTCCTTGGGATCCTACAGCTCCAGGGTGTCCTCTTTCTCCAGGTATTCCGTTATCACCTGGTTTTCCTGGTGCACCTGGGCTTCCAGGCTTTCCAGGTGCAGAATATCCTGCTGGTCCAGGTGATCCAGTGGGTCCCCTTGGTCCCTGCTGACCCCTCATACCAACTCCTGCAGGACCAGGAGGACCAGGTGGACCTGGGGGGCCAGGTTCCCCTGGGATACCCGGAGCACCTGAAAGTTCTAGAAAAGAGTTGAATATGATTAGGGAAGATGACAGGACACCAGAACATCTTAATAATTTCACATGCTATAAGTCATAAATAACAGAATCAGAATATTTTGACATGAATCAGATTCACCTCATGAAGGTACTTTTATGCTGTGTGTTTGAGCACAAGCGCTGGTAACAATATCATCACACCTCAGTGATTGTAGTGATCAATAATATGACCTTATTTGTTTTTTAATTAGGAGCCTAGCTGGTAATGTGAGCTCAGAGAATCGAACCTTTGTGTAGAGAGTTAGAGCAAATTCACTCAATTTCAATGTTATAAAAGCTTTAGACACTGGAAATCTCAATGTGAGCAGTGCTCATGTGATTAAAAAAAGTTGTGGCTTTGAGCCGGCATATGCAGTGCTAATAAAGACAAATGAAATGTTTAATAAAAATCAAAAATGTTTTGGTATGCTAACGTGATGTGTATAAATAAGCATAATTCATGATATAACTGGAGGTTTATTTATTCAGTAGATGACCATGTGCTGTTTGTTTTACAGTTCGCATGGTTTCAGATGTGTGATGAGAGTCAGACGGTCCACACACACTTCTCTCACTTCTGTCTGGCTACAGTTAAGGCTAAAAGCATCTCGGCACCCGTGGTTAAGCAGCACGATTTATAAACGCCTTTCAAGTGTGTTTGTTAACATCCTGTATCGCTAAACTCTAAATTACACACTCACACACGCAGAATTACACACTGGTGTGTTTACATCACCTGATTTATTGGGTCTAAACCTCATGGGAACCAGAGTGTGTGTGTGTGTGTGTGTGTGAGAGAAAGAGAGAGAAAGATGGAGTTTATGCAGATTTGTTGAAATTTCTCATACAAAAATTTTATTTTTAGCATTCCTGTATAATTTCTCCTGACCAGCCCATAATTTAAGACAATTTTCCAGAGTAAACTGTGCAACGCTTCAAGGTTTTGTTTATGTGAATTCTATTATGGGATATTTTCACACTGGGTGTGTATCATGCTGAGTGAGTGTTGCGCTGAGCAGAGGTAGGTGTTCAGTGAAGATTTAATACTGAGAACACGCTTCAGACTTATTACAGACTTGAGCGCTATTCAGAAGTTGTGAGAGTTACACACACACACACACACACACACACACACACACAGGTGGAGTTTGTCAGAAATAGAGGTGTGTATTAGTTGCGTTTGATTCTGAACTTTAAGCGTATGTTTCTTGCATGAGCTTGGTTGAGGAGCAGTGTGAAGTCCAGCGCCACCGTCTGGCTGTGTGATGTAACCACAATATGTGCCAGTGTAATTTATGGTTTGTCTGCAAATACAGTCACACACTGTGGAATGTCATTCAAGGACAGTCCATTGAACATTAAATACATGAATATGGCGATCTTCGTTAATTAATAATATCGTCCTTCTAAAGGCCAACAAAACTTTTTTTTCTACGCAGAGGAAATCAGAAAGAGATGCGTCTTAATCAGAGATATTTACTTTTATAGAGAGGATGAAAATAGTGAATTAAAAGTGTGATAAATCTCCTACATCCTGCACACACATTAACACACACAATAATTGCATCATTAAGTTGCGCACGATTTCGATATAAAAGTCAAGTGCTATTCTCTGAGCCACCGCATAATGAAGCCCTGGTGTGAAATTAAAGCAGAGATTTATGTGATCATTACACTGGCACTATTCATGCACTAATAAATTAATGATATATGAGACTATTAGATTTATTTCAACACTCAACATCTTTTCATTCATATATCATCATATTAGTCTTTTGCTTTATATTTTTAAATCGTTCCTCGTTTTTATCGTACATGGTGTTACGTTTAACAGCACAGCAAACACTTCCTTCTTCAGCTCGCATTGTCTTTCTCTGATTTTTTCAGGTTTAAAGCTGTGTTTAAGGCAGTGGTACTCAAGGCGGTGTATTGTTTGGGGTATGTATCACTCCCAAGTGTGTATTGTTTGGGTTGTGTATCACTCTGTGTATTGCGAAGGGTGTGTCCTCCACGCTGTGGTTTTCTATGTAAATCTGGAGAATTTAGTAACTCCAGTAAATTGTGTTTATTGCTTCATGTTCCTCATTAGTTGGCGGAGGTAACAACTGAAAGCCTCTGAGTGTGGAGGGTGTGTTTAGCGTTTTACTGCTCCAGATCCAGAAATAAGCTCATCTCTGTGAATTACACATGGGAATAAATGTTTGAAGGCTGCAGATCCTTTTCTAAATGATTTTTATCATGGCATTAACACAAGCTCTAATGAACATTTACAGAAATGTTTGTAAAATCACACACCTGTTTAACCTGAGTGAACACACACACACACACACACACACACTGCAGCAAAGTCAACAAGTAGCATTATATACACACAAAGTAGCATTATATACACACATACACACAAAGTAGCATTATATACACACATACACACAAAGTAGCATTATATACACACAGACACACACCCCCATGTGTGTATTGCACTGTGTGTTGGGCAGTTCTGAGTGAGTACACTTCTCCACACACACACACACACACACACACACACACACACACACATTTTAGATTAACACACTGACATCATGCTGGTCATTCAACTGCTTCGCTTCACACTCATTATAGTCACTCTGCCTGTATTTCACTTTCAGCATACTGTGTTGTGTCTGTGTTGTTTGTGTCTGTGTTGTGTGTGTGTGTATATGTGTGTACGCACTCACCTTGGCCCTTGACCGGATATGACTGCTGTTTTTTGATGTAGTAGCGATCAGGTGTGGCTCCCACACACACCGCCAGCAGGAAGAGAACACACACTGTGTGCAGCTCCATGTCTCCAACCCTGCACCTGATTACCACACACACACACATTAGCATTAGTGTTAACTGAACACACAGTCCTTGTGGGGTTTAAGTTTTTGAGAGTGTACTTCTGCTCTAATCCTACGTATTATTTTGTATTTTGTACGTATTCTTGAAGCAGAACGCACACCTCGCCTGCCTGATGGACCTTCGCTGGTCGCCGCTCAGTTTTAGAACAGATTTTAAGATCCTTTTATTGCTGTTCAAGTCACTTAATGGATTAGCGCCTAGGGGTTAGGGTTAGGGTTACTCACCCTTTTCAGCCTAGCATTCTCTTAATCCAGTTTTTTTTTCTCTCTTATTTTTTTGGTATGATTTTAACTTTTAGCTCACTGCAGAGGGTCACACACTGTTTTAGAGATAACATGCGAATCGGGGTAGTGATGAGGCCTCAGTCTGAGCTTATATATCACACATTTTATCACAGTTTTACAAAATGTAACATGAAACACTAGTCTTGTTTAAATCTGTCCAGAAGAACACAGGTGTCCTGAGGTCAGAGTTTACCCCTGTGCCCTACCTGGGCTCCCGTCTTCTCACACACTGACTTTAACAAGATTGTGCAGGTGAAATATCGTAATGTTTTTGTATATCCGAGTATGAGCATGGTTACTCCACAGCTCACACTCCTACATGTGTGTATGTGTGTGTGTGTGTGTGTACTTACCCTCAGGCTGACACTCTGTACCTCACGTCCGGAGCGTGTGTGTATGTGTGTGCGTATGCGTGCAATTGTATTAGAGTGTATGTGTGTCGGTGTGATTTAGGGGTCTTTATACTCATCAGCATCTCTGACTCCTCCCCCTCCTCCCCTGTGATGTCACACATAATGAAGGGTGTAGCGTCAGTGGTGAGGGCGAGAATAGGATGGTGTGGTGTTTCCCCCCCGCCTCAGGCCCGTAGTTATCCTTTCCCTCAGCATAGCCACGGAAACACAGCTATCATTACTCTGAGAAAGGGAAATTCAGGATAAATACACATCACGGTTATTTCTGTCTTTACTCGCTGTCCTCATGTCAAATAACCTGCTTTCCAAATCTCTGCTTTTCATCCAACACTAATAACCATTTTTCTGTTTTATATTCATCAGAGATTTATTATTTTTCACACAGATATGTCCTGTACAATGTGTTTTTTATATCAACAGATCATATATATATATATATATGCAGGCTTCCTCCCCATAAACAAAACGATAATAACTAAAACAAATCATTCCCTCTATCATACAGTCCTGGAATCTAAAATCTTTCATTTCAGACACGACAAAGTGGAAAGCCGTTTTCTCTTTTCATCACAGTTACAAAATAATAGAAGATATTGAAGTTTAAAAAACGAAAAAGATCTGACTTCATTTTTTCCATTTTTCATTCATCTCTGAGTATGTTACATTCACACTAATAATCTGATTATTATCTGATCTAGTCCTGCGCTGTTAGATCAGATTATTCACACATACTCCAGTAGTCTGAGTATTCTACATCTGATCATGTGGTAATCAGAAGAGGATTAAAGAAGAGCTGAAGCCTGAATAGCCAATCAAAACCTTAAATAAATAAAGCCACTTCACTGCAGTGATTTGATTATTAGATATCAGATTAATATATGTTTATATGTGCTTAAACATTTTAGATTGTCCTTTCTTCTCCACTTTGTTTATTAAACTGTTAATTTCCATTGCACTGTTATTCTCGGTAAAGTGGGCGTGTCTCAGTAAAGTGGGCGTGTCTCGGTGTGATGGGTAACACTAGTGTACAAACATGAAGAAAGAGTGAGACAAGTGTTTGATGACTGAGAAGGAAAATAAACAGCTGTCTGGAGTCTTGTTTTGTTTTCCGTCTGCTCTTTACTTTTCTAAACTGAATTAAACCGGCTAATTTAATCCGGGGGGTTCATTCAGACCAAGGCTATTCGGAGCCAAGCTGTAAAATCCAACGCTGTTTATATTTATTTCAATATTTGTTTACGTGTTATTGGAGTCTGGACCACCAGGGGGCGGAGTTTGGGGTTTCTTTTGGCTGAATATGGGAACGCAGGCGTGTGGTCGGACTCTGGGGTATTTTCGGACCCTGTGGTGCGCCGAACTGTCAGGGAAACTGGAGAAAACCTGATTTAGCTTCAAGCTACCAATTACAATAAATCATTTTCATGGGTTTAGTGCACGCAGCCGTTTAGTGCGTTCCCTCCGAGCTGTGATTTATTGACTGTAACATGCTGATGTGTGAAGACAAAACACGCAGTCCTTCATCCCAGTTGTGTGCTCTGATTTCAGCAGTTTAGCATTAGCATTTCAGACCCATGCTCTGTTATCACAATGAAAACAATCGATACCAATCGAGATTTTTACTGGTTCCTAATCCAATTTAATGGAAGCCTTTAAACCAAATCCCATTAAAGGCCATTACATGTCAGAGACCATCAGGGATCACAAATATTTGGTTTTTTTAACATTAGTGCTAACCATTAGTGTTATTAGTATAACCACTGCGTATTAGAAAAATAATCCTGACTTTAACTCCTAACTGCTGTTGGGAAGAAACTAAAACTCTTGACCGCAAGGTTAAAACCATCACATATTCCCTTTATTACAAGCGTGTTTAGTCCCCATAAAGACACACACACACACACACACACACACACACACACTCAGAGTTCTCTTTCAGTCTCACTCTTCTGGTAAACTCATCTTCTTTCTCTTTGATGTGGCCTTGTGTGTGTGTATGTGTGTGTGTTTAATCTGCTAAATAAAGGGGTTGGTTAAACCCGACTCTCCCACTCTCACTTTCCAGACATTACGTTCTCACTCTCATTCTCTCTGATTGCAGCGTTAATTACATTTCTGTTTGTAAGCAAATTTAACTTCTGTCTTAAATCACAGGTTCCGTCCCAAATTCTGCAGTGCCTCACTAGTTAGTGTTCATGCTCGGCCTGGAGGTAGCATGATTCTATAATCTATCATCACTAGAACTTGTGGCTTCAGGTGCTTCCCGGCCGCCCGGCCCGGGGCAGGCAGCGTGTCGAGGTGAGCGCCAAGTAACTCAGATGTCTCTACCAGGACCGTGTACACCTCCGCCAGTGTGTGTTCTGGTGATGGAGACGTGGTCTATGTAGCCGAGTTCCCAATGCAGTTCTAAGTCCAGTAATTGAGTGATTGAAAGTTCAATGTTTACGAAAGCACCAATGTAACCGCACCAATGGGGAAAACAGCTGGCCTTGTTCTGACACTTGGTCCAAAAGATCTCCTTGATGGATATAAGGGCACACCCAATGATCTTTTCCACCATCCTCATGACCCTCTGAATGGCTTTCCTGCCCTGTGCAGTGATGCCACCCATCAGAATGCACTCCATTGTGACACAGTAGAAGTTCACATGCCATTGTGTGCTTATGCCACATTTCCTGTGGCCCTGTAGGGGGTAGAGGCATTTGCTGTGCCTTCTCGAGTATGACCTCCATGTTTTGGGTCCACGCTATAACCCACTGCACTACTTACACCACCACCATCCACTATACTACTACCACCACCGACACCATCACCCACTGCACTACTTGCACCACCACCACCAATATCACCATTCACACCATAACCCACTGCACTAATTACACCACCACACATTGCATTACTGCATTACGCCATTATCGTCCACTCCACTACTTGGACCACCACCACCATGCCTGGTTGCTGGTGGGGAGGGGTCATGGTGTTATGTCCACTTGTGGAACTGCCCTGCTGTTTTACCAGGGTACAGCCCACTGAGAGGTGTAAGTACCGGGTGTCCTGCTCTCGTCACTCCTGCAGTGTGAGCGTGTACATGGTTGTATGTGGTGAGTTTAGTGAGCGATTCTTGGCAGCACACAGGCATTCATGAGTGTTTTCCTTTAGAGGACTTTAGGCAGAGGATCAGCTCCAGGGTAATACACTGGTTCTGGGCCATTTCACAGATAACTAGTTACAGCTCGTGGGGTGAGAACAGTGTGAAGAGAAACATCAGTTGGGGTAGAGGCACTGTGTTAAAGTTACATAAAGTTACATAAAAGGCTGTTAGATAAAACATGTGAACAAAGCTGTACGTGAGACAGGTTTAAAGGTTTCACACTTTTTACTGTTTATGTACTCTACCTATTTTACACTCTTTACACATTTTACACATTACACACTGTGCCTTTCACACACTTGATACACCATACACTGTACTCTTTAATACATTTTACATGATACACACTGCATACACTTTACAGCCTCAAGACACCTTAAAAACCTTATAAGGTTTGCGCAAGTTACACTCTTTAAAACACATTTCACCTTTTACACACTTTAGGTAAATGACCCATGGGAAAATGCTCATTCTGCTCATTCTGGGTGGATTTATTCTTTTCCTTCTGGACTGTGTATGAGAAACGGTCATGAACTCACCCGTGTGTGTGTGTTTGCATCTGTGTGAGTGTGTTGAGTTATGCTGACCTGAAGTGGACACACATACACACACACACACACGTGAACCATGCAAGCTGAACGGGGAAAATAATTGCAGGTTGATGAAGTGAGTGCAATTTAGCGGAGAGACTAAAGTTAGCAGTAGTACGCGTGTATGTGTGTGTGTGTGTGTGTGTGTGTGTGTGTGTGTGTGTGTGTGTGTGTGTGTGTGTGTGTGTGTACAGATTTAGTGCTTTAATAAAGCCACTGCACCACTAACAGCTGCCTGAGCTTCATAAACGCTGGGTGTGTGTGCACTTACACGGGTTATTGAGATACAAGTTTAAATATATTACCCCAAATTCTGAACACAGTATTTTTGTGTGAATCTGTGTGTGTCTGTTAAAGTGAAAGCTGTTATATTGATAGTGTTTGTCTCCATATGACTGATGTTCAGAATAGTAACATTGCAGTAAAATTTCAGACACTAAAGTCACATAAGGCTAGCTGTTAAGTTAAGGTGAAATGTGTGTGTATAAAGCAGAAGAAATGGCAGAGCGGATGAGCCATAATACTTTATTTATGTATTTATTTTTATCAGTTTGTGTCACTGATCCTGCGCTGGATGGATGACTCTGAATTCACCTTCATAATTTCTCTCCACTTTTCAGGTGCTGCATAATATGTTTTAATCTTGTAGGCATGAGTTACAAGTACTTCAGTTTCTGCCTTTCTGTACTTCTTGTTTCTTGGCCATTTAATAGTGGTACTTTTCTCCCACCATGCTTTTTCTGGAGTTTGCAAGGCATCACCAAACTAAAGTTTTTATTTCGGTGCATTGTTACTCATGAACACAATTCCTTTAATAAATCTTTCTTTCATAGTAATAGTATTCCATTGTATAGTATTAGTATCATTCATTTCATTAAGATAATCAGAAATTAAGTATTTTTTAAATTTTTTGTTACAGGTACCTACTGCATCACGTAGGAACTCTGAGAAATAGACGTTTATATGTTTACTGACAATAACGTATTTAGTCACGTTTATGTTTCGCATAAGCTATTAAATTCAACAGAATTGAAAGTGTTTTGCTCCTGATTTTCTTTT